>OY882858.1:188129461-188396961 GCA_963693515.1 Pipistrellus nathusii
CAGGGAGAACCCTAAGCAGTGCTGTTTCCATTCACTGACATTGACCGGGTGGATTGATACTGGCACCCGCACTGATGCCTGTGGCAGACAGCACATAGGGCCCTCGGCTCAACGGGGCCCTCACCTGTTTGCTTTCCAGTGTCTGTACCAAGTTGTAGCTGACCTGGGTCCACCTGAGAAAATGGCTATAGGGATTATATTTTCAGCATTTTCTGAAGTAACCCTCCCAGGATGGGCATGAAACGAGTTTTACACAGAATGGCAAAACATACCAACAGCAACGAAAGCACGAAAGAACAGGAAAATGGTAGAACTGATGGCATTTTTTTCCATTTCTCATATAATATTCTTCTCAGGTATACCATGAGATATAACCATAGCAAGCTAATTAGATCTGACACAAAGTTGGCAAAAAAAAATTTTTTTTCAAGACAAAACGACAACAAAACACCCACTCTGGAAGTATCAAAACTTAAGATTCATATCCGCTATCCTTGTGGTCCTTGCCTAAGTAGCATCATGCCTTGGGAAACTGGCTAATAATGTTCTCACACAGTTCATAAGTAAACTAGAGGCCTGATGCATGAAAATTCGTGCAAGAATAGGCTTTCCTTCCCCTGGCTGCCAGCACTGCCTTTGCTCCCGCTCGGAGCCACCTTTCGCCTTCACTGGGGCTAGAACCACCTTCTGCCTCTCACCTTATCACATCAATTTGCATATTCCCTCCTTATTGGCTGTGGGTGCTGCCGTCTTTGTCACAGAGTTACAGTCAATTTGCATATTGTGTCTTTATTAGATAGGATATATGTTTTTAACAGCATAAAAAGTGGGGAGCTCACTAATAAAGAACTTGGCTACTCAAAGCCAACCTGCAGAGCAGCCACTCAGCATCACCTGGCCATGGGCGAGAAATGCAGTCTCAGGCGCCACCATGGACCTACTGAACCAGCCTTTGCCCTTTACCAGGATCCCAAGCGATTCACACGCATGTTTTTGTTTGAGTAGCTCAGCTTTAGAACACACTTTTTCAATGATCTCAATCCCAAAAGTTCAGCACTCATTGATAAGTTTAGGCAGATTTCTCTTTGCCATTTGTTACCTCATAAACGTATCATTTCCAACATCTGATATAAAGTGTTCTCCAATACTATAAAGAAACTACCCCCATACACCAAAACTCCAATGAAATACTACGCATATAACTGCAGCATTATCTGGAACGCCAGTATACATAAAATGAATGTCTAGGCTCCCGTACAGTAAAAGCCATCCTGCCACACCTTAACAGCTCTGATGCCCACCTCCACTTACTTTTGTTTGGTCATCAGCTTTGAACACGTAGCAGATACTCCGCCTACTGGCCGCATCGTCCTTAATCAGGCAGGCGAAGTAGCTGGGGTCGTGGCTGTTGTGGATCAGTTTGTGAGCGTGCTGAGGCTTACACTCGAAGATGCTGGAACAGATCAGCGGATCCCACTGCTGCGTTTTCTCTGGCTCGGGTTCACACCTCAGTCCAGAGGGCGAGACACAAAGCCGGACTTGCTTAGTACCGGGTTCCCTTTTGGAAGACTGCCCGCTGAGCCGGCGCACCTCTGCCACGACCCAGGGCAGCATGGGCATGGTGGTCAGGGAATGCACAGGCAAGGAGCCCACCAGCTGGAGGCTGAAGGCCACCCAGGCCTCGTTAGGGAACGGGTGCTTCCTCGCGGTGAATGTGATTGGTTCCATCTTGGGAAAGGTCTGGAAACTCAGCAACACGTTCCCACGCTTCTTGATGGCAGACCCAGCAACCTAATTGGCCTGCTCCTGGTGCAAAAGCCTGGGGGAGAAACAGAAGCATTCGAATTTAATGAAGTCGCAGCAAAAGCTACTTTCAAAGAGTGATTACTAGTATTTCAGAAGAACTTAAAACCCAACGTGGGCTGGTGAACCCACAAAACAATATACAGTTGGTGCATTGTATAGAGTTGTACACCTCAAACCTATATAATTTTATTAACCAATGTCACCCCAACAAATTCAATGTTAAAAGCCTGAACCCGAAACATAGGAAGAAATGGATATTCATTCAAATACACCGCTCTGTAGAGACAGAGCATTCTTAAGATTGCATTTCAGCAGAAACCGGTTTGGCTCAATGGATAGAGCGTCGGCTTGGGGACTGAAGGGTCCCAGGTTCGATTCCGGTCAAGGGCATGTGCCTTGGTTGCGGGCACATCTCCGGTAGGGGGTGTGCAAGAGGCAGCTGATCGATGACTCTCTCTCGTCGATGTTTCTAACTCGCTATCTCTCTCCCTTCCTCTCTGTACAAAATCAATAAAATATATTTAAAAAAAAAAAAAAAGATTGCATTTCATATAAAATCTGAAGATGCCCTAAATGTTACACGGACGGCGGGTTACAAAGATCCCACTGTAAACTCCTATTAAAGTTAAGCTTCACAGAGCCCACAAAGGCAGGCACTGTAAAAAGCAACATAACGCTCCCAGGACAGCCTGAAACCCTGTCATGTTATTTAACATATGCTCCAAGGAGTTTTGTTTGTTTGTTTGTTTGTTTGTTTGTTTTTTTAAAGATAATCATATTCAGTCCTGGTAACACCTCACAAAAGAAAAAATATATATATCAGCTATCCATTATCGTAGTCTGTTGAACCAGAGTGGTTTTAACATCTTATCTACTGCTTATGATACTACTTAAAGTATAAAAGTCTCTCCCTGGCACAGTTCAGAGATTCTGAATCACAAACTCAAATTCTAATAACAGATACTTGGTGGCCATTATATTCCAAACACTGTCATAAACAGCATTTTGTTTCATTCATGTAAGCCTCTACAGCACCTCAAGCCCTATTCTCTACTCATTTGCCCCTGGACAGTCATTCTCCCGAGTATTTCCTGAGCATGTACCCCCGTGCTGAGGAGGAACTCGATAAAGACAGGCGTCACATCTATCTGTTTCACCATTCAATCCCTGGTGCCTGGCACAGAGCCTGACTCAGAATAGGTTCAATAAATATGTTAAAGTAGTGAATGAAGACTCTTCCATCCTAAAAATAAAGATGTTTCCCCTTGACCTCAAACCTCCCCCAGTTACAACCCGTCCTTCTCTGCACAAATTTCTTCAAGATGAAATCTACACGGTCTCCACTTCCCAGTGTCCATCTAAAACCTGGACTGTGTCAAGGAGCACCAAGGAGCAATTGCTCCTGGTAAGGTCACCCGCATGCTCTGGTTGTGAAATCCAAAGGGAGCTTTTTAGTTCGTAACTGTCTTGTCCTTTCTGGTGAGTTTCTCAATGTTGACCACTTCCCTTCCTGCTTAAAAGTTGTGGTTCTCTCTTTCTCTTAACCTCCCTGGGTTTCTTCTTTCCAGATTCTGTGATGACTTTCCTGGTTTCTCTCATTCTACCTGAATTCTCTTGGTTGTTGGCACCTAATATCTTGGTGTCGACAACCACATTCCAATAGTCCTGCTGCTGCTGCTGCTACTGCTATTAACAACTTATTTATTAAGTACCAGCGCTCTGCATGTGTTATTTCATCTTCATAACACCCTTCACCTCCGATCCTAGTCTCAATGAGTGAGAGACTACTATTATTGCCACTTTTACGGCCTAGGAAACTGAGGCTTAGAGAGCCTGAGTCATTTGTCACAGGTGGAGCGAGAGTCTACACCGCATTCTCAACCTCTCCTCTTGAGTGTTGTACAAAATGCATCTACTGAACACACCCTGAGAATTCCCAGTGTTCATCCCCCATTGAACCTCAAAGAATTCCAGATCAGTACAAGCCAGTAAATAGTTCCATCTGGGTAGGCACCTCAGTCTCAACTTAGTTATTTTAAAACTAACTCAGTCTTTCCTCTCCCCTTTCTCCTTCCCAAAACTTCTCTTCCTTCCTATAAGTTATATCCTGTGACCAGCATCCATGTTTATTTTATTGGCTAAGCCACAGCCAAGGAGTCATTGCTATCCTCTCTCCCCAAACTCATATTTTGAAATCCTAATTTTCTATGTGCTCATTTTAGAAGGTTGGGCCTTTCTGTGGTGATTAGATCATGAGGGCAGTGCCCCCATGAATGGAATTAGTGCCCTTATAACAGAGACCCAGACAGCTCTTTTGTCCCTTCTGCCAAGTGGGGATACAGAAAAAAAGATGGCATGAACCAGGAATGGGCCATCACCAGACACCAAATCTGCCAGCACCTTGATCTTGAACTTCCCAGCCTCCAGAACTGTGAGAAGTAAATTTCTGTTGTTTATAAACCACCCACTCTACAGTATGCCCTTATAGACTAAGATAAATCATTCAGATCCCTTCTTTACCTACCACTCCTTTTGAACTGGCTTTACATTTAAATATGTCTTATCTTTTCTCAACTGGAGTAAAAGAGCCCCAACCTTCAATCCATCCTAGAGTAATTTAACAAAATTGATCATGTCACTCCTCTGCTAAAAATGTCTTAATAATTGCCCCATAACATCTAAAGTCTTCTACATGGTATATAAGGTCTCTTTGGAATATGGTCCAACTATATGCTCCCCTCTAGCATCCTCCTTCATGGACCTTTTGGCTCTGAAGACAGAGAACTAGTTATGGTTCCCCCTGGGAGAGGTGATTTCTCATGCCACTGTGCCATAGTGCTTACTGTTCTTCCCTCCCAGGAACACAACTCCTGCCACAAATGGTAAAAGCTCTGAGATGTTAACAGTTAGCTGCCAATTAGCCATCTGGTAGGAGACATGAGACTCCTGGGTTTGAGACAAAGGACAAGTATCGCTCAGAGCAACAGCAGCCAGAGAGAGTCATATGTGTGTTAGTTCCTAACCCACAATTCCCATGGGCCAGGCAACACCTGCATCCACACTGGGTTACCGGAGCTATGGCAGCCCAAATATTTTATAATGTGCAGTAAGCATGTCTGCCCTTTACTCCAGAGGGAGACACTAAGTCTGTCTTCCATGGCTGATTGCTATTTAAAAAAAAGACTGGAAAGTTACTTCAGAACAAAGGCAGGTTGTGCTTCTGCTCACAACATGTGACACATGTAGAAACATGAGACACATGCAGAATCATCTCCCAAGGATTCCCACTCTTGCCCTCTAAATTAATTCCAACACACGTTTAAGTCATAGGTCAAGCAAGGACCACCTCTTTCTTGCAAGATGATTTGGGAAATCTGTCACCACAACCTTCTGCACTTTGTATCTAATCATCGCCTTTACTTAAAGAGTTTGAGAGCCAAAACTGGTTTGGCTCAGTGGATAGAGCGTCGGCCTTTGGACTGAAAGGTCCCAGGTTTGATTCCGGTCAAGGGCATGTACCTTGGTTGTGGGCACATCCCCAGTAGGAGTGTGCAAGTGGCAGCAGATCAATGTTTCTCTCTCATCGATGTTTCTCTCTATTCTTCTCTCTTCTCTGTAAAAAAATCAATAATACATACATATATATATATATATACACACACACACACACACACACACACACACACACACACATATATATATATATATATATATATTTTTTTTTTTTTTTTTTATTTTTTTTTTAAGAGTTTGAAGAGGTATCCCTCAACAAAGCTGAAAGCTTCTTAAACTCTTCAGGTTTGGGATTTCTAAAACCTTTTCTGAACTAGAACAGGAGTCTCTTCTTTTTACTCTATGTTTTTCTATATGATATTTATGCATATATGCTGGGTGAATTTTTATAATATACTTTGAACATAGCTTAGAGCAGTGTTTTTCTTTTAAATGTTCAAAAGTTCAAAAATAAGTCCCTATTTAATTTAGAGTTTCAACATATTTCATTCCCTGTCTCTTTTCCTTTAAAGTATAGCTTCTTTTGATGATGAGAACAGACTTGAAGTTCATATAACCCTACAAATAATGGTCTCTCTCGTCTTTTTCCTCTCTCTAACCTACAGGTGAAAGTAGCATTAAATGTCTGAGTCAGTGTCCACTCCGGTAACTGAATCTGTTTCAAGTTCAACTGCTGACAACTGCTAATCCCAAGGCATGATTAAAGAAGTACTGGAATTATTACAAAGGGTAGACCCAAGATCTGTCAATCTGTAGATGAAGCAGTTATTAATATGATGGCAACAGCATCTCAGAACTTACTTTTAGTTTTCTTATTTAGTTTTCTGTACTTAATGCAAATCACTTGGTAAATAATTAGTCATTAATCAGTTCTGCCATTTCATTAACAAAACTATTTGATTGACTAAGCAGGGGTGCAAAATCATTTGCTCTAGCCCTGCCAAGACCTTAGGGGTGAGTTAGTCAAATGTTTGACCAAATATAGCAGGCTAATTTTTAAGATGATAATTTTGTATGTCCCTCGAATGACGTTTTAAATATCCAGATGACCCTTGGCAGAAAAAAGGTTCCCCACTTTAGCCTAAAGTTTTCACTTTTTAACCAGCTGGGGCACATTCTTAGTATCTCTTTTAAAAAGTGTACTGGGCCTTAATACTATTTATAAACTATCAAATAAGTTCTATCTCAGACACAGTTATAATCAATTATAAGCAATTCAGATTTTGCAGATATAAGATTCATAATAACAGACTAAGTAACGGTTTGTATTACTTTTCAATAAAAAGTTCCATGAAACAGATGAACTATTCAAAAAATACTAACAAACCATTAGATTTTGAACCATCTCAACCCACATCATTTGCACACAACCTCTGACCGTTAAGCCCCAGGTTGAACTACCTATTCCAAGAGGCCTCTCGTGCCTCATACCCTCAGTCTGATCTGCTCTCGCAGTGAGCTCGTTATATTCCTGTGTGTACACGCCCAATCACTCACAAAGACGGTCTGTATTCTATGCAACTCCTACCTTCCACAGTCCATAAACATGGCAGCTATCCGAAACACAGTGAGGCTTTCCATTAAAACAACTTCAATAATCTTGTTAGTGGATCCTGCTAAACATATTCCAGGAAGCCTGCACTTGGAATCATACCATTTTGAAGCTAGAAAGGTCCTTTTAAGCCATTCAGAAATACCCCTCATATTTGAAATGAGGAAACTGGGTTCTGGAGAATAAGTGACTTGTTCAACTTTGGTGACAGAATTAGGATAATCCAAGTCCTTGACTCTCTCCCAAGAGCTGCAAAGAACCTCAATTTCCTCAAGAAAACTATTTCAATTGTTCAGTTAAGAAAGCAAGTTACTTAACTTCTCCAAAGTTCAAGTTTATTCCCGTAAGTGTGGAGAGCGGCTGCAGCGTGTGGATGGGTTCAGGCCTGGGACTAATGAGAGGGCACAATCCTCTCGTGGCAAAGCCACCTGCAGGTCCCAGCACAATTATAGCCAAAGGCTATAGCTGTCAGCTTGACCTTATGGTCCAAACCTGTGCTCCCACGTGGCTAAGTAATATGGGCTATGGGAGGTGCAGCAAGTAAACAAAGTTTGATCTGGTGCATGTAATTGAGTAGATTCGAAACCTGCAAGAACACTTCAGCCACGCCCTTACTTTGCTTCGTGGAATCTGGCTATAAAATAAAGACACGGCTTACAGGCTGTGGCACTGTCTCTCCATCAGAGAGAGCAGCATCCCACCTAGATCCAGCTTTCTTCTCTTGTCTGTCTTTTCTAAATCTTTCACTATCCCCACTCAGGTTTCGCCCATGGCTGTGCTGAAGGGGCACCATAAGATAATGGAACAGGATCATCCCCAAGTTTTCGTCTATCTCTAAAATCTGGGGGATCTAATTTCATAACGTATGATATCAAATGTCCTCAGCATCATGTGGGGATGGGAAGCTGCTCTCCTCTTCCTGTCAAGAACATAAATGTGGAGGAGGTGCATGCAGGAAGGATGGGATTGACTGATCAGGGAGCCAGAGAAGCGATGGTGGGGGTTAGGAGAAAGCCGCTACTGGGAACCTCTCTCATCCCAGCCCCCCATCCACTCCTTGCCAGCAAACCACAGGGATGGGGACTTCCCAGTGGCTGAGAATGCTGCTGCCTCTGCGGGTTTCCCCCTCACCTCCTCGGAACTGGGGGGAGGAGGGGAAGAAAGAAGAAGAAAGGGAGTTGCGTTGGAAGCTTCTGGTTCCAGGCTGGGGCAGGGAGTCCCCAGATGGCTGGCTGCTCATTCTCTTCCTCCCCTCCCCCTGCTCCACCCCTTCCCCTGGCAAATCAGTGGTTAATTTTTCAGATGTTTAACCCAAATAGAGCAGTTGGTCACATGGCTGAACAGAATTACTCTGCCACCTGAACAGTCTATTCTAAAACCACTGGCTTGGCTAAACTATTATGTCCGTTTTTACATAGCATGTCGCCTAATCAGAGAGATGTGCTGCTCACTCCAGAAACACCCTCAGGTCTCTTTGGAGCAGTTGTCTATTTCACCCTCATACGGAGCTCCTAGAGCCAGGGCTTCCCATCTTTTCAACATCAAGAATGCTCCCAGGACGGTCTAAAGGCGGCAGCATAGGCAATCGCTTGCAAGCGCCGCCTCCCACAACCACATCAAAATTACAACTAAAACACAGAACTACCATCATCCCGAACCACTGGGAAGCTGGCTGAAAGGAATTTCTACAACTGTAGAAGTACAGAAGAAAACACACTGAGACTGGTAGGAGGTGCAGAGGTGCCGAATGGGCTGGGCTGACACCCATGTGTGCTGCTTTTTTAATCAGGAGATTGTCTCTGTGGAGCCCAGAGGAGTCAGGTTTCCCACACCAGCCCCCGAGGCCAGGGTCCCAGAGCTGGAAAAAGAAGTCTCCAAGGGCAGTAAGAACTACAAGCTGTAAAAACCAGTGTGCATTGGAGCTCAGTGACACAGAGGCTCCTGGAGACCCAGCTGTTCCTCTTAAAAGGTCAGCTCCACAGCCCTGAGCAGCCAGGCCCGGAACAGCTCGCTCCTCGCCTGCCCCTGCCCCACGGCTGCCTCTCAGACATGGCTGGAAACTTTCGCGGGAACTTGAGGGTCTGCTGAATCAAGTGATGAAGGCTTAGATCTGGATGTGTTGAGTTAGTTTAGGACTGGGGTGTTGATCTGTGAGTGCCTTGGGTGGGGCCTGGATGAGGCTGGTTGACCTATTTGGAAATGTCTTTTGTGTGAAGTGTATCCTTGGGCATGTGGAGGTATTATTGATATGAGAAAATGCTAAGTAACTGATTTACTATCTGAAAAGGGATTTACTATCGGGGAAAGGGAAGGAAGAAGAGACTGAACATAAACTGTGCACCTATGGATGAGGACAATGGGGGACGGGGAGGGGTCGGAGGGTGGGGTGGGAACCTGGTGGAGGGGGGAAGAAATGAGGAACCTATGTAATAATATGAACAATAAAGATTGATTTAAAAAAAAAAAAAAGGTCAGCTCCACGAACTGAACTTACAAGGTCCTGCTTCCTCTGAGCTCCAGCACCACAGAGAGGATTTTTTTTTTGGGGGGGGGGGAGGGGTTGGGGAGACACAGACACATACAAAGAGGAACTGGATTGTCTGGCATGGGGCAAGAACTCATATTGGGATGGCTTTCTCCCAAACATCCTATGATGGGACCTCCAGTTGCAGGGCTGGTTGACAGCCATTTCTGTTTGCTCCATCCTGGTGATTCCCTAAGACGCTGCCTCATCTGATTTACAACCCCACCCAAGCTGTTTACAGCTGCTTTGCATATAAATGGCCCGTCCTTATTCAGGCTAAAATCAAACAAGCTGCAGCTGGTTCAGAGAGCCCCAACCCTATCAATAAAAGATCCAAGACCCAGCACCAACACCAGCCTGCTTTGCTTCACAGCTGGGCCTCATCAAGGGCCAATACAAAGAGGAGGAATCCTCAGATCTCCCTGTAGCTCCTGCTGGGTGGCCCCAGGCAGTGGCTGACTTTGCACCTCCCCGGAGACCCAAGAGCCAGTGTACCCAGTGGTCGGTGTCAGATCATACCAGATTTCAACTCTTCACATCCATAAGCACACACTCAAGGGGCAGACTCAGTGAGCACCAAAGCCTCACTGAAGCAAGTCCTGCTCCACAGGGGTGTCTCCTACACAGCAGCTCTCCCACTGTAGTCACAGGTGGACCTCACAGCCAATTGGCCTGGGTGTTAATTCCTCCCAGTGACACAAGCAGCAATCAAGTTGCAACTACAACAAGACTGTGCTCACAGCCCACAAAGGAGTGCACGTAGAAGGCCCAGCTCAGGCGACTGGGGAGGCTGCGCCACTGGGCCCTGGAGGACACTTACTACACAAGGCCATTGTACCGACTCAGGAGCCATAGCAACTCTAAAACCAACATAGGCAACAGCTCGCTCCTCGCCTGCCCCTGCCCTACGGCTGCTTCTCAGACATGGCTGGAAACTTTCGTGGGAACTTGAGGGTCTGCTGAATCAAGTGATGAAGGCTTAGATCTGGATATGTTGAGTTAGTTTATGGCTGGGGAGTTGATCTGTGAGTGCCTTGGGTGGGGCCTGGATGAGGCTGGTGGACCTATTGGGAAATGTCTTTTGTGTGAAGTGTATCATTGGGCATGTGGAGGTATTATTGATTTGAGAAAATGCTAAGTAACTGATTTACTATCTGAAAAGGGATTTACTATCGGGGAAAGGGAGGGAAGAAGAGACTGAACATAAACTGTGCACCTATGGATGAGGACAATGGGGGATGGGGAGGGGTCGGAGGGTGGGGTGGGAACCTGGTGGAGGGGGGAAGAAATGAGGAACCTTTGTAATAATATGAACAATAAAGATTGATTTAAAAAAAAAAAATAGGCAAACAGCCAAAATGTAGAGACAAAGAAACATATCACAACTGATAGAAATGGAAGAAAGCAAACTACTGGATATAGAGTTCAAAACCAAGGTTGTAAGGTTACTCAAAAATCTTCCAAATATCTATAAAAAAAAGAAAAGAAAGAAAAAGAAAAAGAAAAAAGAAAGAAAGAAAAAAAAAAGGGGGGGGGGGGGAGGGAAAAGGCCCAACCAGAAATTGAGCATACACTGACTGAAATAAAGAATACTCAAGAGCCGAAACCGGTTTGGCTCAGTGGTAGAGCGTCGGTCTGCGGACTGAAAGGTCCCAGGTTCGATTCCGGTCAAGGGCATGTACATTGGTTGCAGGCACCTCCCCGGTAAGGGGTGTGCAGGAGGCAGCTGGTCGATGTTTCTCTCTCATCGACGTTTCTAGCTCTCTATCTCTCTCCCTTCCTCTCTGTAAAAACTCAATAAGATATATTAAAAAAAAAAAAAAAAAAAAGAATAAAAAGCTTCACAGGAAAAGCTAAAGGAATTCATCAGCACCAAACTAGTATTATATGAAATGTTGAAAAGTATTCTTTAAGAAGAGGAAGAAGATAAAAAAAAATGAACAAAATAGCAACAAATGCATACCTATCAACAAATATAAAAATCAAAATAAATAAGGAATCTAATGAAGAGAATAAAATAGAATCAGAGGCATGGAAATGGAACAGACTGACGATTCTCAGAAAGGAAGGGGGTGGGGAGTGGGAAGAGAATAAACAGAGGACTTAATGGATCATCTATGGTCACAGACAGTAGGGTGGCAAAGGCCTGGGGTGGAGGGGGACAATGGAGGGTAAAAAGAAGGACACCTGTAATCATCTCAACAATAAAGATTAAAAGAAGAAGAAGACTGCTCCACACCAGTGTGCGCCTCTCTGATTTGAGACGCATGTTTCATTTGTTTCCTTCCTGTGTAAAACAGAGCCAATGTAAGGCTAGTCCTTACACTGTCACTTCTTATACTCTCTGCTACTGTATTGCACAGGATAAAGGGGTGGTGGGTAGGGTCCTAGCTGGGATTATGGATAACCCTCCCTCCAGATATAGCTGCTTTAAATTACTTATGCTCCTAAAAGGAATAGTACTATACAGGCTGTCCCCCCAAAAAAATGTATACACACTTTAACAGGTGGTAGCTCAACTGATATTTCTTTCTTTTCATATGTAACCCATTGGAATTAATAATTATTCAAAGTGTATATATAGATTTTTGGGGACACCGTGTACACTAGTATTTTTTAATATATATATATATTTTTTTTATTGATTTTTTTACAGAGAGGAAGGGAGAGAGATAGAGAGCTAGAAACGTTGGTGAAAGAGAAACATCGACCAGCTGCCTCCTGCACACCCCCCACCGGGGATGTGCCCGCAACCAAGGTACATGCCCCTGACCGGAATCGAACCTGGGACCTTTCAGTCCGCAGACCGACGCTCTACCGCTGAGCCAAACTGGTTTCGGCTAGTATTTTTTTAGTATTTAATTATTTTAAATTTTTCAGTTACAGTTGGCCTACAATATTATATTAGTTTCAGGTGTACAACAGAGTGATCAGGCATTTAGACGCCTTACAGAGTGATCATCCCAATAAGTTATTACAATATTATTGACTACATTCCCTATGCTTACTTTACATCAACATGACTATTCTGAACCACCCATTTGTACATTTTAATGCCTTCACTTTTTTTAACGTATCCCCCAAACCAACTATTAAAATGTTCTCAAGCCGAAACCGGTTTGGCTCAGTGGATAGAGCGTCAGCCTGCGGACTGAAGGGTCCTGGGTTCAATTCTGATCAAGTGCTGGGGCTTTCTAACAGACCCTGAACGACTGATGAATGATTACTTTGACCCACGGTTCTGTGAAAGAGAGGCTAAGGGACCAGTTGGCATAAGAAGCCAAAAGAGCCTCGACAGCCTGCCTCGTTAGGCTTTTATTGTAACAACGGCTTGAACTAAAATTAACCTCTAAATACAATCTAGAGGGTAAGCATCCTTGAGAAAACACTTGTATCTGTAATGTCTTTCAGTCAAGAACATCTTGAAATCTAAACATTAAAATTCTAATAAAACACTCAAGGACACAGACATGTTTGGAAAAGTCAAGGAAGAATCTGCTATCTTCAGTAAGGTCCCTCAGAGGCCTCTGACCTTTCAGAAGCTCCTCCTTAGAGAGTTTCCAACCAAGTTCCATGCTTCCCCACAGGCAAGGGCACATGCCGGGTTTCGGGCTTGATCCCCAGTAGGGGACATGCAGGAGGCAGCCGATCAATGATTCTCTCTCATCATTGATGTTTCTATCTCTCTCTCCCTCTCCCTTCCTCTCTGCAATCAATAAAAATATACTTTTTAAAATGTCCTCTGTATTTATGAGTTTGTTTCTGGTTTGTTTATTCATTTTTAGATTCCACATATAAGTGAAATCATCTGGTATTTGTCTTTGTCTGTATTTCACTTAGCATAATACCCTCTAGGTGCACCCATGTTGTCACAAATGGCTAGATTTCATCTTTTATGGCCCAGTAACAGTCCATTGTGTGTGTGTGTGTGTGTGTGTGTGTGTGTGTGTATACCATATCTTTATCCATTCCTCTATTAGTAATAATTGTTAACACATGATAGCACTTTTGTATCTATTATCCAATTTAGCTCTCACAACCACCTTGGACAATAAAGATTATTATCATGCTGGAATAAGGACTATTATGAAATACTATCATTAGCAACTCCAATTTAAAGAAGAAAAATTAGAAGAAATTTTCTGCACAAAAAACTGAAGTCACTCGCTCAAGGTCATACTCGTAGCAAGTGGCAGAACCAGGTTTTGAACCCAGATTCTTGGGCAGAGTTTGTACTTGGGCTTAACTACTTTGCTAGATTGACTAATTGCCTATTCTTGGATATTACATATATGTAGTCTTACAACTCTGAGAAGCATGTTTTATCACTCCCATGTTACCGAAGGGTCCCCTGGCCAGTAAATGGTGAAGGCAGGATTTGAATCCAGACCTGTCTTATGCCCAAATTTCTATTCTTTGAGATAGAAGAATATGTCTAGAAGGGAATAACTCTAAAATTCCTCTTTCTAGTGGATTAGCTGGGTTGTTTTTCTACCCAAATCTTTCTTGGCCTCAGTAATCTAAAACTAATGACAAAGTTATACTCTAAAAATATAAAGTAAACAAATAAATAATAGCAATAAGTAATATTTGAGTGTTACAAGGTCTCAGGCACTGTTCTTCACATAGATGAATTAAGTGTGACAATGAACCCATAATGCTTACTTATTTTGGCAGGGTAGGATCACTGATCATAAATGATGTGTTGTTAGACATGTATATTCTTTTTTTAAGAGAAAAAGAGCTGCTGTTTGTCACAAGGAAACAGGCACACTCCAGCCTGAATGCCTCTCGGCTGGCGCTGAGCATGCTCCCTGCCTTCCGCACAGCTTCACGGAGGCCTAGGGCCAAGATTGCTTTGCGTGGCCCAAATGTGACTCATCTTTTGCTGAACATCTGAAACCTCAAAAGGGACACACTGCTCTCACATCTAAGAATCCATCCAATTGAAATCTCGGCTTGAAAATGTCAAAATCTTGAAAATGGAAACCTTCCTGTCTTTTGTGAGGAGTCTGGTTTAAGAATATTTTTTTTTTTAATCAGTATGTGGGGTTGGGAAAGAAGAACGGAAGATAAAAGTCAGCAAAGGCCATTGTAAGGTACCCCTGTGCCATCACCTACACTGTGCTCAGCTGACTCGGGGTTATGTTTAATGACCAGATTCTGCTTCTCCAGCTTTTTAATGATCAAGAAAAGAGAAGGCCTGAGAAACATATCACACTCTGGAACTAGCACAGCCATAAACTTGAGAAGGTAAGGAAAAGGGCAAAGCAAATCATTCCAAGGCACCCGCCCACCAGCAGACAGAAGCCCCCAAATGAGCTGATACACATATTGGGTCTGAGGAATCTGAGGGGAAACTAGGGACCTTCAGAGAAATGCTATGAAGGGAGTAAAATATGTTTGAGAGAGTTGTCACTTTGTGACATACAATTAAAACATATTCAAAAACAAAACCCTCTCAAGCATGCAGTCCTACTCTAGGCGCCAAAATCGAGATGGCGATGTGAATGGGAAATAGGGAAGCTCCATGCTGCTGAGAACAGCACTCCGGGCTGTTTCCCAAGGGTACATCCAAGAAGATCTGGGCATGAAAGGAACTGATTACCCATACCTGGCTCCCCATGGAGGGTACATCTGATTGCCACTGCAGTCCTTCTGGTAAAGGCTGTGTGTGTGTGTGTGTGTGTGTGTGTGTGTGTGTGTGTGTGTGTGTTTAAATATATATCTTTTTGTTGATTTCAGAGAGGAAGGGAGAGAGAGAAGAGACAGACAAACATCAATGATGAGAGAGAATCATTGATCAGCTGCCTCTTGCACACCCTCCAGTGGGGATCAAGCATGGAACCCTGACCAGAATCAAACCATGACCTCCTGGTTCATAGTCAAAGCTCAACCACTGAGCCACACTGGCCAGGCAAAGGCTATTTTCTGGGGAACTAGGAGACAGAGATTGTCAATAGCTGGGTAACAAGGGAGAAGGAGCAAGCTATGTTTCTTCAGAGTTGCCCTTCTTTCTCATACCCCCTGGTACTATGACAAACAATGTCATAATGGATAAGAGGGCAGCACTGACATGATGGCACCCAACCAGAAATGTTATCGTAGTGAAAGGGGAAATCCCCAGAGTGCTCTGTGGGAAAGCTAATGGTAGGCTATGTCACAGTCCTATTTGCAAAACTTTTTAAATTAATAATTTATAAAATCAATGAATTTTACTGGTTTGCAAACAGCTAGACAAATCCATATAAAGGCATTTATTTTCATTATCACCTGATTGGAAGGGTTGCCAGTTCAATTCCCAGTCAGGGCACATTCATGGATTGTGAACTCAACCCCCAGTAGGGGGCATGCAGGAGGCAGCCAATTAATACTTCACTCTCACATTGAATGCTTCTACCTCTCTCCCTCACCATTCCCCACCCCACCCCCCTCTCTAAAAAAATAAATAAATAAAATCAATGAAAAGACTTTTTTAAAAAAAATATATTTTATTGATTTTTTACAGAGAGGAAGGGAGAGAGATAGAGAGCTAGAAATGTCGATGAGAGAGAAACATCGACCAGCTGCCTCTTGCACACCCCCTTCTGGGGATGTGCCCACAACCAACATACATGCCCTTGACCGGAATCAAACCTGGGACTTTTTAGTCTGCAGACCAACACTCTACCACTGAGCCAAACCGGTTTCAGCAATAAAAAGACTTCTTTTAAAAAAGAAAGTGTCCCCTCAATATTTCATCCTTTAACTCACAGCTATGCTCACTATCCAGTAGCTGGTTTTGTCAGTAGTTACTTGTAGATAAATCTGGCAAGAAAGCACTTCTGAGGGTCTTATTTCCCTATATCTTGATTAGAAAAAGATTTGAGACTGTGATACATTCCATTCCCAACAGATGTAAAACACCTGTTTACAATAGTTGTCAACCCTTTCTGTTGACAAACTTTTTCATACTATGTCCTTATTCCTGGATGTCTTCAAGGTTCCCAGGGAGGAGCTACTCCCAACAAGAGAAGCCAGATCGCAGAAACCGGTTTGGCTCAGTGGATAGAGCGTCAGTCTGCAGACTGAAAGGTCCCAGGTTCAGTTCCCATCAAGGGCATGTACATTGGTTGTGGGCACATCCCTGGTGGGAGGGTAAGCTGGTCGATGTTCTAGCTCTCTAGCTCATCTAGCTCTTCTAGATGTTTCTAGTTTCTAGCTCTCTAGCTAGAAGCCAGCTCAACTCCAGGACTCACCTGCCCCAGGGCTCCCTAACCCAGGGGAGAGACAGAAGAGGAATTGTTCAGAAACATCAGAGTCCTGAGAAGTGGATTCCCAGCCTCCTGAGACAGCGCCCATTCATTCTTCCACTCAACCCCTCCCACACGGAGCAGGCTCTCCACACACAACAAAACCCCAGGTGGCCATTCTCCACCTCCACCGCGTCCCATCTGGAATCTGGGGAAGAGAATGAATTTCTGCTTTCCTAAAGGGGGCATTTTTATCAGGGCCGCTGCAGCTCAGCTTCAGCACACACAGTGCAGACAGAAAGTTTAGAAGCGTGGACTTGCAGAGCTGGAGCAGAGAGAGCTGAGTTTCTTGGGTGTGACCCGTATAAACCAGGTCATATTTAAATACTCTTTCTGATTATATTAATCAATTAAGTGATCCAAAAGGAGGCGTGAGATCTACAGGAAGTGAATACCTGTCCACTCATAGGAGCCACTGTAAAAACTGTTTCGTGGAAGGAACAGTTATCACTTTCATTTTTTTTCTCCCTTCCTAAGCGACTTGCAGAGAATCAACTATATCCATAAACTTACAACGGGGAGAGCCGCCTCTAGGTGGATTCCAAAGGAAAAAACGACTCCTCTTTCTTTAAAGTAAAAACAACGTGCCTCCCAAAGTTTGGGGCGGGGGGGAGGGGGGGATCCCCTAATCACAGACCAATCAGGGGACGGCTACAAACAATTAAGCAGGGTTTCGAAATGACTGGCACAGGATGTGCCCATAGAAAGAAATGTCGAGCGGGTGCACCGGTGCCGCTGCCAAAGTTACTGCAGCGAAATACCCTGAACTTCTCGAGGGTGGCACGGGATCCCGCTAACGTCCATCCCCCAAGCTGGTCGCCTTACAAACACGTTAGCCAGAAAGAGAGACTTGGCGGGAGGGGACAGAGGGCGACGCGAGGACCTCAGAGCCGGGGCGGGAGGAAGGCGGAGGGAGGCTCTCCGGGCTCCCAGGTCCTTAAAGAACCAGAAGGTTTCGCTTTGGTCCAAGGAGGGGGGCGCAAGGAGGCGGCAATGAACTTCCTCCCCCGAAAGCCCCGGGTTTCCTGAACCTCAGAAGCGCCCCTGGGCTGCCCGAATCCGGCTCCCCCGGGGCCCGGGAGCTGGGGGGCTGGGGCCGGGGTGCGGCCGGGGTGGGCCGGGATGCCCCGGGGGAAGCAGCCGCGGGGCTCGGACGCGGCGGGGAAGGCGCCTACCTGTGCAGCGGGCGCGGGGCGCTCAGGTGCTGGGGGGCCGCTGGGGGGCGGCCCAGGCGGGCGGGGCGCCCATCGTGCCCCCCTGGCAGCTTGCTTCCAGCCGCAAGGGCTGGGAGGGGGCCTTGGGCTCGGCTCCCGCCTCTTCCCCGGGCCGGGGATCCCGCGGGTCCGGCGGCGGCAGCAGCAACAGGCTCGGCGGCGGCGGCTGAGCAGGAGGAGGAGGAGGAGGAGGAGGAGGAGGAGGAGGAGGAGGAGGAGGAGGAGGAGGAGGAGGTGGTGTCTGCGCGCGGCTCGCGTTTCCTCCTCCCCGGCCGGGCGAGCGCGGGGGAGGCGAGGGGAGGGCAGGAGCGGGGATCTCCCGTCTCGGTCCCCGGGGACCTAGAGGGGGGCGCGGGGCCCTCCTCCCCGCGGCGCCGTGTGGCCGCCGGAGCGGCGCGGCGGGGACGGGGAGCCCCACGCGGACCGCGGCTGCTGCAGTGCGGGTCCCCGCGGCCGCCCGCCCCGGGTCCTCCGGGCGCTGCATCCTCGGCCGCCCGCCCCCCCCCCACCCCGGGGACTCCAGCCGCGGCCCGGGGTGTGGGGGGGAGGGTGTCGGGGCGCCGTCCCAGCGCGGAGTCCGGCCTGCGGCCCGGGACGCGGAGCCCGCGGGATGGAGGCCCCGGTGGCGGGGTGTGCGCCGCACACGCGGTCCCGGCGGCCTGTTACAGCGGGTGGCCATGGCCGCGGGGCCCTCAGCAGGTGGCACTGCCGCCCGCGCTCCGGGCCCGAGGCAGCCCGGCCTTGTCTGCACCCGCGCCTTCCCCCTCCGAAAGGGACCGTGCAAACTGCACAGCACAGCACCGGGGAGGCAGCCGGCCCCCGGCTCTCCCATCCCATCGCCTCTTCCTGCCCCAGGGTTGGAGGGTGGCAGGGAGTGGGGTGAAGCCAAGACAATCTATGGGGCCCCGGCAGGCAAGGCAAGAACAGCGAAGGGGCTGGTGCAAGGGCTAGATTGGGTGCCTCCTAAGGGGCTGGTGCATGGGCTAGATTGGGTGCCTCCTCTCTCTCTCTCTCTCTCTCTCTCTCTCTCTCTCTCTCTCTCTCTCTCTTCTCTCTTCTCTCTTCTCTCTTCTCTCTTCTCTCTTCTCTCTTCTCTCTTCTCTCTTCTCTCTTCTCTCTCTCTCTCTCTCTCTCTCTCTCTCTCTCTCTCTCTCTCTCTCTCTCTCTCCTTTCTCTTCATCCCGTGTCCATCACGGAAAACGACAGGTTCCTGAGTGGAGGAGCTGGGGATTAAGAAATTAGAGAAAGAAAGAGACAAGAGGCAGAAATAGATTCATCAAGCTGGGCGCTAGGTGGGTGCCATCTCTCTGATGGAGAGGCAGCAAGCGACACTCCAAGCCACAGCAGCATGTTTATTTATAGGGTCAAAGGAGCTTATTTGCATACTTAACTAGGCTCTAGCATCTCTCTCTATTTACATATCTCGACCAGCCTCTGCTGACACCTGGACAAAGGTACTCTGCCAGTGCCTGGGGCTCAGCTGACAATTTATAGAATGTGCCAAAACCGGTTTGGCTCAGTGGTAGAGCATCGGTCTATGGACTGAAAGGTCCCAGGTTCGATTCTGGTCAAGGGCATGTACCTTGGTTGCGGGCACATCCCCAGTGGGGGGTGTGCAAGAGGCAGCTGGTTGATGTTTCTCTCTCATTGACTCTCTAGCTCTCTCCCTTCCTCTCTGTAAAATATCAATAAAATGTATTTAAAAAAAAAAAAAAGAATGTTATGTGCTTTCTCAAACAGCTCTCTACACCTCCCTCTCTCCCCATCACACACACACACACACACACACACACACACAGAGGCAACGTGCCTACCGGTGGATCCGGTTTGGGGAAGTCCCCAGGGCCTTGTAAGGAGACACTGGACACCCGTGAGAGGGCTAAGAAAGCCCCCTCCTAGGAGGAAGGAGAAGGATTTGAAGAAGGTAGAGTACAGAGCTCAACACTCAAGATGAGTGAGGGGGCGTGAGAAGAGGGAGGTCGAGGTGAGGGGACTGGCCCCGGTGGAGAATCCCAGGAGGCCGGCACTACTTTGTTTGGTGCAGCTAGAGGCCCACTTCAGGGCAGTGCCAGAGAGCTTGGACTTGAACCAAATCCCAACTCCACCACTGGCGTGGCCTAGGCAAGCTGCCGGGCCGCCATCCTCTTACCTGTTCTCCCTCTATAGGACCATCGTGAGGATGAAATGGGGAAGCGAATGGAAAGTGGGCCTCACTTTGGCAGCAGCGATGGTCACCCTGGCAAAGGAGGCACGTAGGGGTTCAAGGTGCCTCCTCCTCCCCCTGCCTCCTGAAGAGAATGTTCCCAGAAGCTGAGCCAGACTCTCGGAGCCGTTGGGATTAGGATTCCCTGATTCCCCTCCTGTGGATGCTCACACCCAGGAAGGTATGTGTAAATGGCACACGGCTTGTTTTAAAACTCTAGTAGTAGCCAAGCTGGTGTTGCTCAGCAGTTGAGCATCAACCCAGGAACCAAGAGGTCACCGTTTCCACTACTGGTCAGGGCACTTGCCCGGGTTGCACGCTCTGTCACCATCAGGGGGCATGCAGGAGGCAGCGGGTTGATGATGTTCCTCTCTCATCCATGTTTCTATCTCTCTATCCCTCTCCTTTCCTCTCTCTCAAAATCAATAAAGTTTTTAGAAGTCAGATATTTTTTTTAATATTTTATTGATTTTTTACAGAGAGGAAGGGAAAGAAAGAGAAAGTTAGAAACATCAATGAGAGAAAAACATCCATAAGCTGCCTCCTGCACATCCCCCACTTGGGGATGTGCCCGCAACCAAGGTACATACCCTTGACCGGAATCAAACCTGGGACCCTTCAGTCTGTAGGCTGATGCTCTATCCACTGAGCCAAACGAGTCAGTGCAAGTCAGGCATTTAAAAAAATAAATAAATAAAAACTTGCTGAAACCGGTATGGCTCAGTGGTAGAGCATTGGTCTGTGGACTGAAAGGTCCCGGGTTTGATTCCGGTCAAGGGCATGTACCTTGGTTGCGGGCACATCCCCGGCAGGGGGTGTGCAAGAGGCAGCTGGTTGATATTTCTCTCTCATCGACATTCCTAGCTCTCTATCTCTCTCCCTTCCTCTTTGTAAAATATCAATAAAATATATTAAAATAAAGTAAAATAAAAACTCCAGTAGTAGTAGTAGCTGTTGTTCATGAAGGCCCATCTATTTGGGACTTTGTGGTAGGTACTTTACATTTATTGTCTCTAAGCTTCACAAACTCTGCAGAGCAGCAATGAATTAAGTCCACTTGGCTAGAGAGGAAACTAAGAGGTTAATGCCGTCTGGAGGCCACGAGCTGGTAGGTGGTGGGACCAGTAAAGGCCAAAGCTCCTTCTAACACACTTTCTCTCTGGCTACTGTGTAGCCCTCTTGTAGCACTTAGCTCATTCTTTGTTACTGAGCACAGTTATTAGTGTACTTAGCCTCAAATCCTCCCTAAAAAAGGTGAGGAATATATACAGACATGGACATTTTGATGATTGGAACATTCATTGGGTTATGGAAATTGTTCTTCGTTCCATTACAAGATCAGTTAAGCCATATTGTCACGAGGGTCACATCATAATTATTTCACATTTTTGTCTCCAAGGCAGCCTACAGTTCTCATCCCCTCCCTGCAGCAGCCTGCTGAGCACTCCTACCTCCGGTGATAGGATGTCCAGACAGGCGCACTGTCACCCATTTCATGGACATCCCTAAACCGCCTTGTATACATGACCAGCAGATGGTGTTTGAAACTATTATCTAACAACCCTGCCCGCTAGTCCTGCCTCTGGGAGAAGGAGTCAGGCCAAGGCTGGCCTCTGCTAACAGAACATTTTGACAAGAATCACTAACCATTCTGCCATTCCCTTCCTTTTTCTTTTCTTCACTTACTCCCTCACTCCCACGCCACCCTGGTCCCCAGTTCCAGGAGACAGAAAAGCTTGGGTACAGGCAGGCAGCCAGATGGGGGCCTAATCAGGTCCTAACAGAAGGAAGTGGGAGGGGTGGGGGATAGAGGCAGACCTAGGCAGTGGAGGAGGAAGACATTCTTGCCCTCCAATACTGAAAACTAGCAAGTTGCAGCTCAGTGGTTTGGAGTAGAAGTAGTCCCACCAGCCTCATGTGCACTCAGTTCCAGCAGCTCTGGAAGAAAGGGGAAAGGGGACTTTGGGGCAGATGGCAGGGTGAAGGGTGTCGAACCGGGAGAGGACACTGTGTGGTCCCAGTGCAGAGTGGACAGGAAGCGCTAACCACCCAGCTCTCACGGGCAGGCGCCTTTGCGGCAGGAAGGAAGTAGCTCCTTCCCCTTGTTCTGCAGGAGGGTGACTCCCAGCAGAGCTGGGACACGGTACACGGCCATGCCAGAGGCTGGGGCGACACCGAGCTCGCTGGAGGCCCACGAAGGCGTTCTGTGGGTAATTCTTTAAGTCTCCAATAATGAAAGTGAGTAGGGAATGGGGGCCGAAAACTGCTGTGACCCGGCTTCAGGCCCCTGGTTCCGATGACTAGTGTGACCCAGGAGCACACGGGCATCCAGCTGACACCAGTTCCTAACCCCTTGGCTCAGGGAGTGGAGCCCCAGGTAAGGAGGCTTCCCCACCCTGGCTGCTACCATTTCCTCGTGTGGACAACCTCTGTACCGCCTTCTCCTCCTGAACCCTGCCACGGATCATTCTCCTGGGGCTTCCCCTGTAGATGCTTTCCCAACTTCGTCACTGCAGCAGAATGAACTGGTCATTGCCAAAGGCCAGGATCATGAACATCAACTAGAAGACGGCTGCAAAGCTCTGGAAAACTGACCCATGATGTCATTCAACCAAGTGAGAAGCCCTGAGGCTGAAAGAAAGCAGAGGCCCCTTGACTTTTTAAAAATTAAAAGAAGTAGCCGAAGCCGGTTTGGCTCAGTGGTGGAGCGTCAGTCTGCGGACTGAAAGGTCCCAGGTTCGATTCTGGTCGGGGGCATGTACATTGGTTATGGGCACATCCCCGGTGGGGGGTGTGCAAGAGGCAGTTGGTTGATGTTTCTCTCTCATTGACGTTTCTAGCTCTCTATCTCTCTCCCTTCCTCTCTGTAAAAAATCAATAAAATATATTTTTAAGAAATTAAAAGAAGTATCTGTGCATCTAGAATGAAAAGTTTTTGGCTAATGTGAAAAAAGAGACCTTTAATAAAATTATTTATTACTAATCACCTGGTGCACGAAATTCATGCACGGGGGCCAAGGGGAGCTGTCCCTCAGCCCAGCCTGCACCCTCTCCTATCTGGGACCCCTTGGAAGATGTCTAACTGCCGGGGATTGGGCCTAAACCAGCAGTCTGACATCCCTCTTGTAATCCAGGACAACTGCCTCCTCACTGCTCACCTGCCTGCTGGCCTGATCACCCACAACTGCCCTTACCCTCCTCTGCCTCTGCCACCATGGCTTTGTCTGGAAGGACTTCTGGAAGGTCTCCCAGTCTAATTAGCATTTTGCTCTTTTATTAGTATAGGTCAGTGTTTCCCAAACTTCTCTCATGATGAGAATCACCTGGTGGAGTTGTTAAAATACAGATTCCTGAATCCCAACTAAGAAGTGCTAAACTAGAATTTTTGGGAAGCTTACAATGTTACCTATATGTGCCCAAAAACATATATTTTAACAACTCTACCAGGTGATTCTCATCATGAGAGAAGTTTGGGAAACACTGATATAGATTATTAGGTCTATTGGTTAGTAAATGTTTATCATAGTTAGAAGTCCAAGCTATATTGCTATGATACGTTTTCACTAACTTCCACAGGTACATAATAAGATAAGAGTTCTTGTCTAGGGAGCCTACTTCCAAAATCGGCATAAACAGAGGTTATTCTGGCCAGAACCAAGAGTGGCTCCGTGGGTGTGCCTGCTCCTAGGGCTTGGCAGTGATTTTCTGGAACCTGGACGATGGCGATACCTGGGATGTCAGGAGAAGGTTCCAGAGGCAAGTGCGAACTCCGAGGCAAAGAGTGGGAGGTGGAGGAGCAGCCCCTGCCTCGGGCATGGGGGCAGGTAGTATTGTAGCACCAATGCTGGGTGGTTTGCCAATCCTACCAACCCAAGGCATAACCGTTAGCATCTAAACAGCCCAGGGCACATGCCGGGTTGCAGACTAAAACCTCAGCAGGGGGCACGCAGGAGGTAGCCCAAACATGATTCTCTCTCATTGTTGATGTTCCTCTCTTTCTCCCTTCCTCTCTGAAACAAATAAAAATATTTCTTTCAAAAAGAAAAGGTCAGAGAGTCCATTACAGTGACTTGCCTGTGAGGCTGAGGCCCCTGACATTACTTTCTGAAAGGCCTAAGAATGAGGAAATGCCATGGAGTAATAACAAAGAAAAGGCGCAGATAAGCAATGTAGCGTTGGGATTTTGGCAGTTTAAATAAACAGAACTTTTACTGCTCGAGAGAACGCGTGTTTACAGTGATGAGACCACATAAACCCATGCCGTGTGAGAATCCTCAAGCCCAGCATGAGCTCCGGGGAATCGCCTAATCTCCTTTTATGGACAAAGCAGATAAAACTCGGCGCTGGTTCCACTTCCCTTTTCAGTTCCCTCTCCTGCTCATTAAATCATTGCCCCACACAAGCAACTGTCCCATGCAGCTCTCTGATAATGTCCGGCCTCTCCTGGGGCTTCCCCCTTCCTGTCTGAGCCGGTTTTGTGGGCTTAGGCATCAAGAGCAAAGCCTAGCACACCACCCTGTGTTGTATTTGAAGTTGTCTAGGGTCTGTGAGAATTTCTTCCTAATTGTCAGAGTTATGGATCCCAGGGACCGTTACCCAGGCTGCTAAGATGACTACGTTTCCAACATGGTAAGATCCCCCTCTTTATTTTATCCCAAATGCTGTGGCTGTGTTGCTGGTATGTGATGTGTAAACTCTCCTAGAAAATGCAGCAGCTGCCTAACTGATCTCCCTGCTTTTACCCCACAACCCTGCAGACTATATGGAACATAACAGCCAAGTGAACGTGTCAAAATACTGCTGGGATAAGCCACTGCTCCACCCTGGCTCCTGGTTTCCCAGATTAAAAGTCAAAGTCGTCATAATAGCTTACAGCTCCCTGCGGGATCGCCCCTTCGCCACCCCCACACCACTGCTCTGTACTCCATGCCGCTGCCTTGGAGTTCTCGCTGCTCAGCCACACTGGCCTCGCTGTTACTCAAACCTGCTGGACACACGCTTGCCCCAGGACTGTCACATTCCCCATTCCCTCTGCCAGGCATGCTCTTCCCTCACACAGCCACCATGCCCCCTACTTCACTTTCTTTAGGTCCCTTGTTTAAATACCACCCTCCCTCTGCGGCCTCTGGTCAAGCTTTTGGAAAGGAAAAACAGCGTTCCAGTCACACAACACACACATACACACACACACACACACACACACACACACACACACGCAGGCACACAACACACCACATTCACACACACCACATTCACACACACCACAGCTTCGGGTACAGAACATGTACACTGTGTTCTAGTAAAAAGCCTGCTCAGATTTGCCAGAGTCAGAGAGGCGGTCTATTAAAAAAAGAACTGGTGTTGCCTCGGAAGTGGGGGGTAGTCTTATACAGAGAATATAGGCCCAAACCTATGTTTTAACTGTAAAATTAGGGGGTCGTCTTATACGTCGGAAAATACGGGTAGTCATCTTCCGTTTTGTTCATTGCTATATCTCCTGCATAGAATAGAGCCTAGCACAAACTCATTAGTCACCAGAGCCAAATATCAACAATACAACGATTGAAATTTCTTTTGAGAGCCAAATTTTTTAAACTTAAACTTCTTCTAACGCCTCTTCTTCAAGAGACTCGCCCAGGCCTTGGTGTTGTGTGGAAGAGCCACACTCAAAGGGCCAAAGAGCCGAGGTTTGAAGATCACTGGCCTAGCATACAATGGTCATTCGATATATATGGAATGAATGAATGAAAACATCTTGCAGCATGACATTTGTGGGTTCATGCAATGTCTACATGGCACCTCCCTTAGATGAAAAGCTTTCTAGGTTTCCCTCGATTTACCCCTTGTTACCTCATCGGGTTTCTCAACTGTCCTCAGAAATACATCAGTCCTTCCCACAGATGAGCTGGGTGTTCAAGTATGTGACTCCTTTGTTTAACCATCAAAACAGAGTCTGATTTCCAGATAAACCATAAAAGGATTGTCAGCTCATGGAACACTCCCTGTTTGTCAAAAGCTTGGTTGAGGAAAACATCATTTTGGGAAACTGCCTACAAGATGCACAGTGTGATTGCCCCTCCAGACTCTGGATTTCCTAAAATCAGGGCTTGTATCACATCAGCCCCAGAGAAGAGCCATTTGCTTGGACTGGGTCCAGAAAAATTTATTTTATCGAGTTGCACTCTGACATCCCACTTGCCCTTATTGGGAGAATGCGTTTTATAAAAACACCCTATTCAGTCTGGGGTATTGTTTAACACCTTACACGAGGTCCTTTTAAGGAGAGCCAGGAAAAAGTCCTCTCGGGGCTCTTCCAGGAATAACTTTTCTTTCCGTGAGGAAGTGATTGTACCTCCAGCCTCGCGCTGATGAATGGGCTCCACGGTCAGAGTTGGGACCTATTGCTTGGCAAATATCAAGGTCATTTAATCACTGATTCACAAATGCCCTTTCTAAGCCATGCTGCTTATGCCGTTTCTCATCCATCCAAGACGAAATATGAGTAATAACATGTTATTACTCTTTTTTTATATATATTTTATTGATTTTTTTTTTTACAGAGAGGAAGAGAGAGGGATAGAGAGTTAGAAACATTGATGAGAGAGAAACATCAATCAGCTGCCTCTTGCACACCTCCCACTGGGGATGTGCCTGCAACCAAGGTACATGCCCTTGACTGGAACTGAACCTGGGACCTTTCAGTCCGCAAACCAATGCTCTATCCACTGAGCCAAACCGGTTTCAGCTACATGTCATTTCTTAAAACTAAACTGACTGCCCTGTATTCTGAGATAATGTTTTTCCACTTTGTAGGTGTTAATAAAAGAAAGTTGTGTTTTGTTTTGTTTTTAATAAAATGATGGTGAAGGTTAATAATAGGATCCCTTGTTGGCATGTTTTATTTTGATATTTTAATGTCTTTACCTGGCAAAAGAACACGCTAGAATGCTTCTGTCAGTTCCCAGTGTTTGGGAACATGTTACTGATTCAGAAAATCCCAAGTCTAGGAAGCACTGTCTTGTTTTGTTTTCAAGTATAGCTTACATTCAACATTATTTTGTATTAGTTTCAGGTGTACAAGCACAGTGTTAGACTACCATATACTTCACAAAGTGATTCCTCAACCCCCACCCCGATATTTCAAATGCCCATCTGGCACCAAACCATAATAGTTATTAAATATTATTGACTAATTCCCCTTATGCTGTACTTTTCATCCTTGGGACTATTTTATAACTACCAATTTGTACTTCTTAATCCCTTCACCTTTTCACACAGCCCTCCCAGCCTTCTCTCTGATGAGTCTGTTTCTGTTTTGTTTGCTCATTTATTTTGGTCTTTAGATTCCACATATAAGTAACATCATATGGTATTTGTCTTTCTCTAAATTACTTGGCTCACTTAGTATAATACCCTCTAGGACCATCCATGCTGTCACAAATGGCAAGATTTCATTCTTTTTAATGGCTGAGTAATATCCCATTGGGTACCACAACTTTTAGGAAGCACTGGTTATTGCTTTACTCCTCACTTTATTCAATCTGACATCTCTGCCTTTAGTCCTGTTTTCTGATTCACTTATTTTTTTTTAAGGTCTTGTTGCTTCCTCCACATTTAAGCATACAAACATTATGTAAGCACCATTTCTGATGTGAATGAATAAATGAATGTACTAACTAGCTTATACAAGGCGACTTGCAGAGCACGAAATGTTCTTACCACCTTGAACACTATCAGCAAGTACATAGAGCTTTATGATTGACACGTCTCATCTTGCTTCGTCCTCTTGGTAGCTATCAGGGGTGTTATTTCCTTCTTTCCCTTATTATATACATGGGGCATTTGAGGCTTAGAGAATTTGATTTTTTTTAAGGCAGAAGGGAACAAACTGGAATTTTGACCTAGATGCTGCTTCCAAGCCTGACTCTTTTCCTCTGTACCACATTACTGCCTTTTAAAACTACTGATTTTGCCGAAACCAGTTTGGCTCAGTGGATAGAGCATTGGCCTGCAGACTGAAGGGTCCTGGGTTCTATTCTGGTCAAGCCATGTACCTTGGTTGCGGGCACATCCCCAGTGGGACGTGTGCAGGAGGCAGCTGATCGATGTTTCTAGCTCTCTATTCCTTTCCCTTCCTCTCTGTAAAAAATCAATAAAATATATATATATATATTTTAAAAACTACTGATTTTGAGGGTGATACTGTACATGTATTTACTGTTGTCTCTTAAGAAGACATAGGGAGTTGCTTTATGTCCTTGGCTTTTGGGATAAGCTTCTTTGTGATAAGGTGTTCTGTGGGAGCGCTAAGCTTTGGCTGGGACTTTCTGACTCTTTAGCTTGGAGGAGCATCCTTTGAGCTGAATCAAGGTTGCCTGGATCAGCACATAGTGAAAAAACGTGTTCTAGTCTGGTCTCCTTTTGTCGCTCTATTGTGCAATAATGCATATTGTGTATCAGCACTGTGGTGAGAGCTTGCCTCAATACTTAGTAATTTCCTTTAACAGTAAAGCTGAGCTGGAGACATTCGCCCCTCTTCTCATTGTTCTGTTGCTAAATATAAAAATGTAAGATGAAGTTCACCTATTATTCAAGGGAAAGGAATGTGAGTCCTTGAGTGAAACTTAGGAAAAAACTTAAGGGGGAAGTAATATTTACTAAGGTTCCCAAGCTGGTAGGCATGTACAATGAAGGGCTTAGTACAGTCTTTCAACCAATAGAAACTTATTGATTCTTCCTATGGACTTGAACTAGACACTGAAGTGATCAAAGAAATAGGAGACATTGTCCTGGTCCTCAGGACCCTTATGCTCATCTAATGCAGGGTCAACAAACTTTAAATTAAAAAAAAAAAAAAAATATATATATATATATATATATATATATATATATATATATATTTGACTTTTTACAGAGAGGAAGGGAGAGAGACAGAGAGCTAGAAACATTGATGAGAGAGAAACATCAATCAGCTGCCTCCTGCACACCCCCCACCAGGGATGTACCTGCAGCCAAGGTACATGCCCTTGACTGGAATCAAACCTGGAACCCTTCAGTCCGCAGGCCAATGTGCTATCCACTGAGCCAAACCGGTTTTGCCGGGTCAATAAACTTTTAATAAAGGCCCATTGCCTAAATATTGTAGCCTTTGCTGGCCATTCAATGTCTGTCAAACGTTCAATTCTATCTTGTAGTACAAAGTAGCCATAAATATGTAGACAAATGTGGACACTGAAATTTGAGTTCCATAAATTTATACATAGCATGAAGTAGTGTTCTTTTTTTTTTCTCAATCATCCTATATAATAAAAGCCAAATATGCTAAGTGTCTGATCATTTGACCATTCAACCAGTCGCTATGACACACACTGATCACCAGGGGGCAGATGCTCCAACCAGTAGGGGTCTAGCTGATTGGACTATGCAAGATGGGCCAGACACACCCTGAAGCCCTACCATAGTCCCTCTCCAGCCCTGACTGTGCACCAGTGGGGTCCCTCGGCCTGGCCTGCATCTTCTCACAATCAGGGTTCCCTTGGGGGTTGTCGGAGAACTGGTTTCAGCCAGATTCCCACAGAACAGGCTGAGGGATCCCACCGGTGCCTGAATCCATGCACCAGGCCTCTAGTCTAAAATAAAAAAACCATTACATCAAATTAAAAAGCTTCAAATGAAAGGCAACCTTTGGCCGGCACCGGTTTGGCTCAATGGATAGAGCATCGGCTTGGGGACTGAAAGGTCCCGGGTTCGATTCCGGTCAAGGGCATGTACCTTGGTTGCAGGCATATCCCCAGTAGGGGGTGTGCAAGAGGCAGCTGATCGATGACTCTCTCTCATCGATGTTTCTGACTCTCTATCTCTCTCCCTTCCTCTCTGTATAAAATCAATAAAATATATTTAAAAAAAAAAAAAAAAGAAAGGCAACCTTTGCAATGAGAGAAAGCATTCACACACAATATATCTGATAAGGGGTTAATATGTGCTTTGTTATTAACACACTAAATAACAAGGTAGGTCTAATAACTACCACGATTTTAAGTAGTGATGAGTATATGTGATATACCACAATATTTACAGATGTTATTACAGGTCCGGGTTTGCTTCAGAAATGTCCTATAGCAAGAGAGTGAGAAGCATTTAGATGTAGTGAGATTGGGCATGAATTTCCTATAGCTGGTAATGGGTACTTGGAGGTCCATTATAATATTCTTTGTATACCTTTAAAGTTCTCCATGTGTTTAAAAAGAAAAAGACAGGTGAATGTCAAACATTAAGATCACCAAAGGTTCTGGCCTGGTGTTTTGAGATGGAGGTGTAGAGTAGATTGGAGGGAGGGCATCTGGGAGCTGAATGGGGAAAACTATTTGGGGCCAGCCGCACTGAATGCAATTTGAGGCCCTCTGAATAGGAAGGGGCAAGTGGGCAAGTGGCAATAGAGGTTGGAACTTGAGAGAGAAGTCTGAAGTTCTGCACTAAGGACAATCGTGGTCATGAGCAGAGAGGAGCTTTCAGAGGGCAGCGAATCCATGACTACACCTCAGGGAATGGACTGATTCGGAAAGAAAACAATAGACAACGAGAAGCCTGCTGAACCAGCAAAGGAGATAATTAGCCCAAGCCTCCATCTAAAGATTACTTTAGTCTTGTTAAAGGACAGGATCATTTATCAGATATGGAGCTACTTTGCACTCTAGCCACCTGGAGATTTTCTTCATTTTTTTTCCAGTTTTAAGATGAACTGGTTCAGAACAATGGATTGTAAGGCACAATCAGGCTCGTCATCTCGGTAAACTGCAGCCCCAAGTCTCTTGGGAAGTTGCACAATGCTATTTTGAAATGCTCTCAAAAGCTCTTTAGTCCTGGAGCTGGCTCTTTGGTCCACGTGTTGGACTCCATTCTGCATTTCCCCCTCCCAGTCAGTCTCTCAGGACTTCCCTTGGGATTGGTTCTTTCTAGGCACCAAGAGGATATGGGTTGCCAGCTCCACACTCAAATTGGAAGGTCTTCCCCAAGGAGGGGTAGCCGTTAGAATGCACCAGGGGCTGCCAGGAGAGCACTCGCCCCAATCACTGCCTGACTCCTCTATCGAAACATGTCCTCAGGCATCTACAGGTCACGTGGTCTGCTCTGCTGGTCCCCACTCGCAGCACCCACCCCCTTCAGGCTGCAAGGCAGGGCAGGCTATGAGCACGATGCTGCTCTTCGGTACAAAGTGTCTGTCTCCATCTCAGAGGGCTAGTTAAGCTTCTGTCAAAGAGAATTGCCCGTGATTTATTGCCGCTGACAGTGCCCCCGTTGGATTTCCACATAATTTAAAGACCTGCTGCATGGAATGACCTCAGAGAACATTCAGTAAAACCTCTACATTTTAAAAATGACAGAATCATCACCCAAAGTCCCTAGTTTACATCAGGGTTCACTCTTGGTGCGCATTCCATGGGTTTGGACAAAGGTGTTAGGACATGCATGCACTATTATACTATCATAGAGAATTTTGCTTTGCTGCCCAAAAAATCTTCTCTGCTCTGCTCATTCGTTCATCTCTCCCTGCTAAGCTCTGGCAATCAATGAGCTTTTCATTATCTCTGCAGCTTAGGTGACGATGTGTCAACGCAGGTAGTTCATCAGTAGTAATGGATGCACCCCTCCGGTTGGGAATGCTGGTAAAAGGGGAGGCTATGCAATGTAGGGGCAGGAGTTCTATGGGATATCTCTGTACCTTCCTCTCAATTTTGCTGTGATGCCGAAACCAGTTTGGCTCAGTGGCTAGAGCATCGGCCTGTGGACTGAAAGGCCCCAGGTTTGATTCTGGTCAAGGGCATATACCTTGGTGGAGGGCACATCTCCAGTGGGGGATGTGCAAGAGGCAGCTGATCAGTGATTCTCTCTCATTGATGTTTCTAACTCTCTATCCCTCTCCCTTCCTCTCTGTAAAAAAATCAATAAAATATATTTTAAATATATATATATATATATATATATATATATATATATATTTTTTTTTTTTTTTTTGCCGTGAACCTAGAACTGCCTTAAAGAAAAGTTTCAACATATGAACAAAACTGGAGATGCAGACGGAGAAGTCAAAGGTCACAGAGCCGATTCACAGCATGCCAAGACAAGAACCCAGTCTGATGCTGCAAGCTTTATGCACCACGAATTATTCTCCCCTGCACCCATCCCATAACAAAAAGTCAAGAAATGCTCAGCGCGCACCCACGGCGTGCTATTTCTTGGAAATACAGGTGAGAAATAATAGAGGTTCAACTGATCGCCTGCTTGTGTGAGTGTCGGAGAAGTGGGGGTATGTGCTGAGGTTTACAGCTGGGTTCTGCTTTCCCACACCACCCCCACCCCCAAAATGCACACACATCCCAGCACCTCTACAGTTCCAGTAATGCTGTGCTCCATGCCTAGGACGTTCTGTTCCGCCTTCAGCTGCTGCTCACCCTCCAAAGGTGAAGCAGCTCATTGATCTCTTTTCTGAAAGGCCGCCTGAACAGGACTCGCCCCCCCCCCAGGCTTCTGACCGCTGCATGCTTTGCAAATAACGCGCCTACAGAATTTGTGAGATTGACAGTTCTTTATTAGCCCTTCGATTAGACTGTGAGCTCCATTACAGCGGAACTGGATCTCCATCGCTTCTGTATTTTCAGAAACAGATTCTGTGATGAGGTATAGTTTACATGTTCAGAAAACCGTGGCAAGGACACAGATCTACCATTGCTCGTTTTCCAGTGTACAGTCTGAGACTTGAAAACATTATAACACAAAAATAAATATAGCTTCTACAATGAAGTAGCTGATAGATTATATTGAATATTGTGGATTTAAGAGTTCTGGTAGGACACAAGCTATGCATCACTAAGATATAAGAATATTTTCCCTTTACTTTAGAAAATTGATTGTCAACAGTATTGTATTTCTCTCTGTTCTGAAAAAGTTCATAACCATGTAGGCTAACAATAAGAATAATAATGGGCGATCACTTGCTTTAAAAATCACATAAAATACTTAAAAGAAAAAACGGTGTGGTCCTCGCTGAAGGACTCACTGAAGGGGAATCATTCTGGAAGGTTATAAGGCCAACAGTTAGGAGGAGGGCAGAAGGCACAGGCTAAAACAATGAACCTGGATAAGAAAATCTATTATACAAAAAGTCTAGTTTTAGATTTTGATTATGTACGAACAAGAAAAAAAAAAATCAGTCAGGTGAATAGTTATTTATCATCCTTGCCACTTAAGAAACAAGAATTAAATTGTGCTAGAGTAAAAAGTTGTACAATAAAGTAATTTGCAAGTTTCAAATCAACTGTTTAGATTCAAGATTTAAAGAGCTAAAATGAATGGTAATACATTGAACAAAAATGGTTAAGCTGCCAAAACCGGTTTGGCTCAGTGGTAGAGCGTCGGTCTGCGGACTGAAAGGTCCCGGGTTCGATTCCGGTCAAGGGCATGTACCTTGATTGTGGGCACATCCCCGGTAGGGGGTGTGCAAGAGGCAGCTGGTCAATGTTTCTCTCTCATCAACGTTTCTAGCTCTCTCTCTCTCTCCCTTCCTTTCTATAAAAAAATCAATAAAATATATTTTTTTAAAAATGGTTAAGCTGTTTTTTCCCTAGCACATGCACAATGTATAATGGTATATTATTAGAACTAACAAAATTTAGGTAAAAAATAAAAAACAAAACAAAACTTATCTTTTTAAGGTATATTTTGCTCCTTTTCACAGGTTTCTGTAAATTGTATTTTTCCTAAACATAAACACAATATTTGATCTGTTCATTTATTTTACTTTATAAACAATTGATAGAAATACCCAGCATTGGGCAAAAGTATGTTTCGCATTTTCACAACAACAGTTGTGAAAATGCGAAACATTTTGTTCTTGTATTTCTTACTGATTGTTGTATTATTTTCCATTTGAACAGAATTGTAAACTTACTTTTGCCCACCATTTTTATATACTAGAGTACCTCAGAGATATTTTGAGTTTGGTTCAGACTCCGGTAATAAAATGTGTATCTTAACAAAGAGAGTCATAATCTTTTGCCTTCAGGTTTTAAAAAACACAACACCTGTGAAGCTCAATGAAGTGACGCACAATAAGACAAGGTCTGCCTATGTGTGTAAAACGTGGGCATCTTACACGTGACAGCCCAGAATTACCCAATTGTAAGGGCCTCCTGGTTATTTCAATTATTCATAAAGAGAATTATAGAGGAAACACATATTTGTTGTTTACTGTAATTAAAGCATATTCATTATATTTTTTAAATCTTCATTTTTTAAAATTCTCATAATGTTGAGTCTTAACCTTTTAATAGGAATGTTGGTGTGTTAGGTTTACCTATCTTTCCTTTATTTACGTTAAAGATCCAACATAAGACAATGAGGAATGTAGGTCTATTAAAAAATATATAAATACTTGTAGTGACAGTTTAAATCACTTGGCCCTTACGAATGATGATTAAGAAATCAGGTTCAGCTTAATGTAGGTAAATGCAATTGTGCCCAAGGCTGGGATATTTCACTCTGCTTTTGCCTGCAGGTTATACTTTTGTGGCTGGAAAAAATGTTCTTCAATAGCGGTGACTAGTTCATTTAGTTCTTTCTTCAGCTGCTCAGGATCACTGCAAAATAAGGGGGGAAATTCTAGATCAGTGGATTTTTCACAAAGCATATTTTATTTTAAAAAAATATTTTTATTGACTTCAGAGTGGAAGGGAGAGGGAGAGATAGAAACATCAATGATGAGAGAGAATCATTGATCAGCTGACTCTTGCACATCCTGTACTGGGGATCGAGCCCACAACCCAGGCATGTGCCCTTGACCAGAATCTAACCTGGGACCCGTTAGTCCACAGGTGACGCTCTATCCACTGAGCCAAACCAGCCAGGGCTAAAAGCATATTTCAATTTTCTCCACTGTGACCAAGAAACACATGATATGGAACCTTCAGAGGAGGGCTACTAATAAATCAGACTAATCGGAAGTGCAGGGAGCCTCTGGTAACAACAGCAACAACAAATCCCATGAGACAATATCAATTATTTCCCCAAAAGCTTTCCCAAAGTCTCCACCATAAACAAAAAATATCCCTTTCTAGTCCTCAAAAAAAAATTTTTTAATATATTTTATTGATTTTTTACAGAGAGGAAGGGAGAGAGAGAGAAACATGGATGACAAAGAAACATCGATCAGCTGCCTCCTGCACACCTCCTACTGGTGATGTGCCCGCAACCAAGGTGCATGCCTTTGACTGGAATCGGACCTGGGACCCTTCAGTCTGCAGGCTGACGCTCTATCCACTGAGCCAAACCGATCAGGGCTACAAACTATATTTTAATGGAGATGGCAATCCTTGTAATTTAAGATCATTCTTACATTATGAAAGCTAAGAGTACAACTAGCACAATCCATCCTGTTACAGGCGTTAATTCTGGCTCTGTGGTTGCTAGGGTGTGCCCCGGGGAAGGCTTAGCCTCTGGAAGGCCCAGATTCCTTCATTTGTAAAATTGGGATGAAGACTGTACCTTCCCAAGAAAGTTGTTGTGTAGATTGAGATAAATTATAGAAAGCAATTAGCATAGAACCTGGCCCCAAAACCTCAATAAATGTATGCTGTCGTTATAATTATTTTTACCGCCATTGGTAACACATAAAAGTAATTATGCTTCCTAAGTACATATGAACTACACAGGTCTTTTTTTTCCCTTCCCCATAAGTGTGCTTTGAAGAAAAAAGCAATTCTCAGGAAGGCACATAACTAATTACTGTGTGTGTTTTTTCAACAATATACTTAAAACTCAACAGTGTACTACATATGGACATACAGGCATATATCTGTAGTCTGCAGAGAGATATGTGTCTTTATAGCTCCTACTGGTCTCGTTTCTGTTAGAACCCTCCCTGATATAAGTATTATCTAAACCTTAGATAGTAAGAGAAAGTCTTTGTTCTTAGGAATGCATATTAAAGTCTATGACTCATTTTTAAATGGCTCAGGGGGAAAACAAACAACCAAAAACATAAAGTGTATGGTGAGTGAGAGCAAATATCACAAAAATGTTAGCATTTGCTCACTGTAGGTAGGCAAACCAGGGCTTTATGGCCTGTTTGTGTCAATTTCACCGAAACATTGCCACGCCCATTCCTTCACGTCTATGCCTGTTTTCTAGTTAGGACAGCAAAGCCAGTAGCTGTGACAGAGACCACAGGACCTGCAAACCCTAACATATTTACTATCTAGCTCTTCACAGGAAAAGCTTGTCAAGTCTTGGTCTAAGCGAGGGTATGTAATATTCACTACATTATTGTTTCAACATTTCTGTAGGTTTCAAATTTTCCAAAATAAAAACTAAAGACATCTACCTCAACAAAATATTTTTTAAAAAGCAGGACTGCCCTAGCTGGTTTGGCTCAGTGGATGGAGCGTCAGCCTGTGGACTCAAGGGTCCCAGGTTCAATTCCCGTCAAGGGCATGTACCTTGGTTGCGGGCATATGCCCAGTGGGAGGTGTGCAGGAGGCAGCTGATTGATGTCTCTAACTCTATCTCTCTCTCTTCCTCTTTGTAAAAAATCAATTCAAAAAAAGTATTAATTAAAAAATCTTTTTAAAAAAATAAAAAGCAGGACTTGTGCCAGTAAAGGATTTCACATCCTAAGGAATTAGTAGGTCATGAAATTCTATGAATAAATTAAATTCATGATATGACTATATTAACAATATTTTAGGTTATCAGAAAATAAGGAAACTTTAACCATGGTGTTACTGCTGTTGTACAGTAGGTATGCTGGTGCCTGGCTTGAGCCCCGACAGTGTAGCTGTAGCTGACTTAGTGATTAATGTCCCATTTAATACAAGAAAGCAACATTTCAATGAATATAATAAAAGCACAATTTTTCTAAATGTTTTCAGTAAAGTATACATCAGTGTTTGAATTTAAGTCCACTCAGTAAACCATGTGAAAAAATGTAAATACCACAGACCCTTAAACATTAAATAATACTGTTATTTTAAAGCAAAAGTTTTCTGGAATATTAGGCACATTTTTCACAGGATAACAAAAAGGAAAAGACAAATATCTATTGAAAACATCTTTAAAGTGGCCTAATGTCTTACATCCCCCCGCCAAAAAAAAAAAAAAAGAATAAGACACAGAAATATACAAACACTAAGTGAGAATGAGAATTACAAAAAAAGCCAATGGAAAAATCATACTCAATGTAGTAGCAAACAGCTCGCTACTTAACACACAAGGAAACACTGATACTTGCACAATATCCCATAAAACGCTGGTAATGCAACGTGCTCAGAAAATGAGCTGCTTTATGTTTAAGTTGCATCATGGTGAGATTTTGCCCTTTAAGCACCAGAAGGTTTTAATGAGAATCTGTAGCAAATCTATTCCAGGCCCATGACTTCATAGATCCATTTGAGTACCTCGATGGTTAAGAACTATAATCATGTCTCTGACAGCTGCTCGGCAGCTCTCAATCAGAAGACGCAAGGCCCACTGGGAGCGGAATGCTATTTCCCTTAAACTCCCCGAGTTCTTGTTTCCATGTTTCTAGCTTTGTTTTGCTTCAGTATTTCTTGCTTTACTGTCAGCACTCACTTTGCCTGTCTAAGGGATGTCGAACCCTAACAATTGTTTCCTCACCCACTACTAATTTGCTATATTTTAATCTGCTATTTTTTTTAAGTTTTTTTAAAATTTTTATTTTATTTTATTGATTTTTTAAAGAGAGGAAGAGAGAGGGATAGACAGAAAATCGATGAGAGAGAAACATCCATCAGCTGCTCCTGCACCCCCCCCACTGGGGATGTGCCCACAACCAAGGTACATGCCCTTGACCGGAATCAAACCTGGGACCCCTCAGTCCACAGGCTGACGCTCTATCCACTGAGCCAAACCGGTTTCGGCTAATCTGCTATTGACTTGCCAATTTAAGATGCTCAGCAGTGTTCCTCTGCTCCTACTTCCACATGGTGCAAATCTGATTCACAAACGCAGAAAGTCTTCCTACGAGCAGAGCTTTGGAATACATGTTGTTAACAACCACTGAGACTTCTGGCGTCTACTGCAGCAGCCAGCAGCCACACATGGCTGTCAAGCACTTGAAATATGCCTCAGACAACCAAGAAACTGATTTTTAAATTTCATTTAAGTCCAAATAACTGAAATTCAAATTTAAAAATTGACACCTGATTTGGCTGTTGGAAAACTTAAGTACGTTTGGAACAACTGGGGTATCAAATTCTACATTTTCTTCTGCAAATTTTATGAAATCTAAATACAGATAGAGTATTTCCAAAAGTAATTTGGCATCTGAATTGAGATACATGGCAAGTTGTAAGATACTAAAATGGATTGTGAAGACTTTGTGTGACAAACACATGCAATATCTCAATAACCTTTAGTATGGATTGCATATGGTAATGACAGTATTTAAATAGACTTGGTTAAATAAAATATATTATTAAAATTAATTTCACCTGTTTCTATTCACTAACGGAACACTGAAATTTGCATATGTGGCTCACATTGTATTTCTATTGGACGGAGTTGATTTCACCTAAAAATTTTCCCCCTGATTCTCAACTGTAATCTAAACAGAGAAGAGCTAGTTAACTGTGGGTTAAATAGGTTAGCAGGATCACACACGCACATGCTAATGACATGCACCACAGTTGTTCAAGTTCAAAATGTTACAGTTGGAAAGTGACCAACGCAAACCCTTTCCCACACTCTTGAAGACATGACCCTGAAGCTACCAGGCCATCAGTCCTTCGGTGGCAAGGACTCTCTCTGACTCTTTATCCTGGGGCCCAGCGTCGCCTGATGCAACCACACAGGGGCCCAAAGCAGGTGCTGAATGCATGTGCAATGATTTCACTTTATTGTATCAGATACATGTGAAAAAGGAGAAACACTCATGGGCGCTTACCTCATATAAAAAGTACTAGAAAAAGGAAATAATATTACTATTGCTGAAATGAGGAATGGCAGTTTTCTCAGACAAGAAGTGGGGAGAGGGAGAGATGTAATTAAGGAACACTCCTCTCCCTGAATGCTCCCAGCAGCCATTAACATCACAGGATTGCTGTAGGTTCTGGAACAAGCTTCCCAGTTAAAGGGCATACTGGAAAGATGAAATGTTTTACTCAGCCTATGAACAGAACCAACTCGGAAGTTTAGGGACTAAAACCTCAGCGGCTGCCATCCACAGCTTACCTGTTTCCAGGCGGGGCACACAGCTCGGCATAGTACTTGATTTTGGGCTCCGTCCCACTGGTCCGCATGGTGGCCACGCAGCCATTGGCAAAGGTAAAGGTGATCATCTGGCTGCTTTTACTAGTGGGGAGAACCTAGGAACGAATCACACACATTCTGAATGTATATGGTAACAGAAACTCCTCAGGCCTAAATAAATTTCCTCTAGATACGCAAGAAAATAAATGCCACAGATATATTGGTTCAGAAAGAAGAAGATTGTGGAGAAAATCTGAAGATGTACTCCATATACATGACACACTAGATAATAATAATAAGGAAATGGATGAAATTTAAGTAAACTTTGTATACTAGGCTTTTTACCTCTTCCGTTCTATTCATGAAAATGACTAAAGCTTTACTAAAATTGAAATATATAATTCCACAAGAAATTGGTTTAAATGGATTAATGATGCATTACAAAATAATAAAATAAAAAGAACACTAGATCTTACTTAACTTTGCAAAAATGTCTATGGATTTTAAAAAATTAAGCTTCTGGAGGATGTATGCATAACTGGAAGCCTCACTCAAATGACAGGAGTATGAAAAAATGAAACAAACACAAGGACAAAGAGGAAGAAAGGGAACTGCAATTGATGGGGTTGCCAGCCAATCCAGGAAGTCAGAAAACAGATGGAGGAGCAGACCTGCCCCCGAACACGGGGTGACAGCTGAGCACGGCAGGCGACAGACGAGAACCCAGGCAAGGTGTTCTGCAGAACCCTGCCACGCTCACTACTGGAGGCACCAGGGACTGCAAAAGGCAGGGGAAAGGCAAGGTGGTGTTTGAAAGTAGCTGTCAGACCCTCTCGGATCCTCACCCTCTGCCATATTAATACAAGCACAGAATCTGATGGCACTCAAAGTTATGGTATGAATGTATTGTGAGGACAGGAAGGAAAGGAAATGGTGAATGCTGGAAGTCTAAGAACTAAATCCTTATCTCTGAGTCTAACACTCATAATTCAAAACATCACCATATAAGCACAGTATTTAGAAACCTGTCAGTAAAGACCAGAAGTAAAAACTGAGAGGAGATACGGTTGGATCTGCCATGTTTCACTATAATTCTTTTTTTTTAAAAATATATTTTATTGATTTTTTTTTACAGAGAGAAAGGGATAGAGTTAGAAACATCGATGGGAGAGAAACATCAATCAGCTGCTTCCTGCACACCTCCCACTGGGGATGTGCCTGCAACCAAGGTACATGCCCTTGACTGGAATTAAACCCAGGACCTTTCAGTCCTCTCATCCTTGATGTTTCTATCTCTCCCTCTCTCTCCCTCTTTGAAATCAACAACAGACAAGAGTTTGGTGAACATGGATGTGACTTACCGCTTTTTTGTCAGGCTGGCCATCATCATAGCCAGTGGTAAGGTCCCTGATACCAGAAATCTCAAATCTGCCACAAGTTTTCGGATAATTATTCTTTCCATCATAGTTTCTAAGGTTTTCAAATAATTTCTTAATGGTGCCTTGATCATGGCAGATAAAATATGAAGCTTTGGTGATATGGTAGCCATACCTATCAAAACAAATACATGCAAAATGTGGAACAAATAATTCTGTATAGTGTACACAGAATGAGCACCAACCAGCACATTCTCAATTAGTTAATGAGACAAATGACTGTGGCTAGCTTCAGAGCAATAATTTAGCATTGAAAAGGAGGTGTGACAATTTACCCGAGGGATCGCCAAGCTGCTACCTTGCCTTCAGCCTACATTGGTAAGTACAGTTTTACTGGACCAGCCATCCCTCGCCCATTATATTGTGTATTGTGTCTGGCTGCTTTAGCACCAGAAAGGCAAGAGTTGAGAAATTGCTATAAAGACTAAATAGATGTTTCATGAACACATGTAATCTTTTTTGGCATCAGACACTTAAAATCACATTCTGTGTAATGTTCTCATTTAATAAAGATTAGTGCTATCACAAATGGTAAGTATCCAAAGGAAAAGATAATCTCGTTTCATTTTCTTAAGAAATAGAATTCATAACTAAAGTCAGAGCCTTGGAAAGAATATTAGTATCTCATATGTAAGAACGTAATACACTTAAAATATATTGCCACAGGTGGTGATGTATGTTAACAACTTATTGTAGCAACCATGCCCCAATACATACATGTATTGAATCATTACACTGTACACATGAATCTAATCAAATTACATGACTTTAATTCAATAATCAATAAAAACTTGCCGGGACCGGTTTGGCTCAATGGATAGAGCATCGGCTTGGGGACTGAAAGGTCCCAGGTTCGATTCCGGTCAAGGGCATGTACCTTGGTTGCGGGCATGTCCCCTGTATGGGGTGTGCAAAAGGCAGTTGATCGATGACTCTCTCTCATCGATGTTTCTGACTCTCTATCTCTCTCCCTTCCTCTCTGTACAAAAATAAATAAAATATATATTTTTTTAAATCTTAAAAAAAAAATAGAAACTTACTCGACATAGATGGCCTTTAGCTGTTGAGACAGAGACAGATTTTTGGTTGCAAGAAAGCTGGCCAACTCTGCGCTTATGACGGCGGCACTGACTCCATCCTTGTCCAGAACAAAAGGGCAGCACATATATCCTGCAGAAACACGTGTCAGACATGGACACTTAGGGGTGGGCTCCTTTACAACACTATGGTGCATGTATCTACACGGACCCTGCCTATCACATAAGAGGCTGTACAGTATAAGTAGATGGATGCTTCTCATTTGCCAGTATTACAGTTAAGAATCTAGCCCAGTGCTCAGCACATAGTAGGCCTTCAAGAAGTATTTGTTGAATAACCTATAAGGAGAGTCTTCCTCCTAGGTCCAGCTCCTACAGAACTATTTCCAGTTGTTCTAGTCAAGGCTTATGCTGTCTTCCCTGAATTCTCATAATTCTTGTGAGATATATTATTCATCGTGGTTCCTGGCCCAGTGTCTTCTGTGTGGTTATTTAACTAGATCCTTGGCAACGGCTGTAGGCAGAGGTCAGTGCCCCTTTCTTTCAGAATGACTATGTAACTGACATGCAATAAATACTTAATAAACCAATGCAAAAATATTGTTAAATGAAAAGCTATAGAAAGACAAGACTGCCAATTGCGACCAAAAAAAGAACAACGCTGAGCAATTCCACTTGGTTCGATCAGTTGCTTCAATGTTACGGTGCTGCAGGCAGTATACAGATGAATCAGAAGAATATATACTATAGGATAAGTATGATGTCTCAGAGCTTTTTCTGAACAAATAGCTCAAATATCCCCAGTGCAAACACCTGAATTTCAGGTGTTTGTGGCTCACTCTCCTTCCTGCTCATTCCTATTGGCAGTTTTAGACAAGTGTTTTCCTGTCATCCTGGCTGTGCTGGGGGTCATCCTTTCAGGTGACAATGACTTTGATGAAGGCACCATGTTCTTCCCTGTGGACAGAACACTTAGGTCTGGGTATCCACTCCGCAGCTGAGGAAACATCACACTCCCCCCAAATGTGGATTCTTACGCTGCCAGCAGCCATGCGCGTAGTATCGCTGTTTTGGATCGTCTGGGGAAAGGATTCACTCTCTAACATTAATGACTTGGTTATTTGCCAGATATTCTTTTTTAGCTGAATGAAACCTGGGTTGCCCATTTAGGGGTAGGACAGTTCAACGCTCTTTGATTGCTACAGAAGGAAAGCAACCTGTGTGCTCCTCTCTCACACTAATTTACTGAACCCCAATCCACATCCACTTATTTTCTCACGTATTTGCATCCTGGGTACCAACAAATTCCACAAGCATCACATGGCTTCTTACCGATAGCTTCTTCAAATGCAAATAAGACATTCTTCCCCTGGTCTATTAGTTGCTTGGCTCGGTTTCCCATCCATTTAAAGCCAGTTAATGTTTCCTAAAGGGATAATCCAAAACAGAAGGATGTGTCTTAGACCTTCAGCAGGGCAAACGAGAGGCGGAAGACCACGTCCCCCCCCCAAAACACCTCACCTCAAAGTGAAAACCCTCCTTCAAGGCAATGGCCCGCAGGATTTTGGAGGAGACGGTGCTGGACAGCATGTAGGTGTCCTTGAGGGCACTGGGGTCTTGGTTCTTTTCTCTCCAACAAGTAAAGAGCCACCAGCCCAAAAGGGCCCCCAACTCATTGCCGGAAAACACTCTCCACTCACCACTGAAAGAGAAAACAACCGGGCACTTCTGAGGGAGGTCTCCAGAGACACTGGGAGTCACTGCCACAGGACAAGGAAGCTAAACAAGGTGCAAGGTCGTTTCTGGAAGACGCCCTGTTATTGTTGTTTAAATAACTGGCCAGAAACGTGACTGCCGCTTCCCAAACATGTGAGTGTCTATCGCGTTTCGGCCAGTGTGCCCAGACAAACACCCAATCTCTGAAGAGCGTGTAAAAGTAAGTCGGTGATGACACACACCATTCCTATTTTCTTGGTTTTCTGCAGAGGCTGTTTTTCAACCCAACAGAAATATGCTGACAAGATCCCCCAACTATAATAGGGTGTACGTCTCAACTTTTGGTCTGTATGATGGACTCTGAGAGGGCAACAGCTTAGCATTCCTTAAGACTGAGTTCTGTGCTAAAATGGTGAGGATGCCAAAAAACATGTGTGGGGCCCTAACTAGTTTGGCTCAGTGGATAGAGCATCGGCCTGTGGACTGAAGGGTCCCAGGTTTGATTACGGTCAAGGGCATGTACCTTGATTGCGGGCACATCCCCGGTAGAAGGTGTTGCAGGAGACAGCTGATTGATGTTTCGCTCTCACTAATATTTCTAACTCTCTATCCCTCCCCCTTCTTCTCTGTAAAAATATATATTAAAAAACATGAGTGGGCCAAGACCGGTTTGACTCAATGGATAGAGCGTTGGCTTGGGGACTGAAGGGTCCCGGGTTCGATTCCGGTCAAGGGCATGTACCTTGGTTGCAGGCATATCCCCAGTAGGGGGTGTGCAAGAGGCAGCTGATCGATGACTCTCTCTCATCGATGTTTCTAACTCTATCTCTCTCCCTTCCTCTCTGTACAAAATCAATAAAATATATATATATATTTTTTAAAAAAACATGAGTGGGATTTATCTTTCTTTCTGTGGTCCACGTGGCTGGAAGTACATTGCACGTTTCAGCACGTATCACCTTAGCTTAATTCTCTAAAAACAGATACAGAATTGATTGTTTCATCAAAATCTAAAACTCTAATCCTTTATCAGCACCCCATTACCCCCAAACATCACATATGCCACGTGATCCCTGAAACTGCTCGATCCCTGCCTGTCTTCCATAGCCTCCCACCCCCCAACTTATCATCCCTGTGTGCAAACTCTACAGCCAAACCTGCCTTACAGCGCTCCCCAGGTGTTCCTCGCTAGTCTGCTCAACTTGAGTTTAACTTTTCCTCGAAGGTCAGCTCCCTACCTTATCAAACCTGCTGACGAATAAAGGTCTGTGGAGCCAGCACCAAGCAAAGCCCTTTGTCCTCATTAGGCACTGAGTCATTAATTATAAAGAAATCAATGATAAAAAAGATAACAGAGTAATCTCAATTCCAGGTTCACCTGGGAGGGCTCACTCTGCATTGTGCTTGCAGAGTAAACGTGTGGCCGCCATGTCAGCACGCAGCTCGATGCTGGAAGACGCGCCAGAAATCCAGGGAGATGATCATTTGCAAAGTAAATGGGAAATAGTGCCAAACAGGTCCAGTCTCGCCAAAAGCGTTTCCCGGCCCAAGCTCTCCCCCTTTACCGTTTCTATGACATAGGCAATCGCAATGAGTTTGTACCTGTCTTGCTTTTCTGCCACAGCAAGTCTATCCGCATCCGGGTCATTCGCTAAAATGACTTTGGCCTTGATTTTATCAGCCAAAGCAAAAGATAAATTCTGGAAAAGAGCAGAAAGGAAGAGTATTTCCACCTAGAATCAAGTATATTGCAATCCTTAAAATAAAAACAAACACGTTCAGTTATTGAAGAACCAAAAGAGAATTTTCGCCAAATTTGGGCTGAATTTATTTCTAGAGCTGGTCAGGCATTATTTCTAGAGCTGAGCCAGGCCAGATAACGGGAGAACCAGAGCACGCCCCAGGCCTGCCCCTGGAATTCACCCACAGTGGACCGTGTGTGAGCAGTTGGAGTGGAATCTCCCAGCTTCCCATGGGATCAACCTCACAAACAAACCAAAATAAACTGGCTCTCTGAATCCCATCGTCACCCTACCCTTTAAAAGGCTGAAGGAACCATAATTTAAACAGTACTTCCTCATATCAGAAAAATGACAATTAAGGAATAAAATTGATGGGCTCAATTTCCATTCTACCACTGTTTCCTTTTGGCATTAAGAAAGCACAGTAACTTAAGCTTAATTCATTAAATTGAATTTAAAACATTTAGATTTCAGCTCTCATATCCTGATGCTAACATATCTAATTTGAAAGTTCCTTTAAGAAATGGACAATTAAAAAATATAAATATTTCCAATGATGAAATTATTTTTGTTCCATACAATGAAAGCACATAAAATACATACTGTACTTGGTAGTCATAGTTTTGAACAGAAGAGGCAAATTTTATAAATAAAAATGTGAGGTTACCAGGACACCTTTACCCTCTTCGGGATTCGGGTATTTCACTGTTGGGAACTCAGGATCGGGATCCTTCTGTTCGGGAACAGCCTCGGGAGGAACAAAGTCAAAAGCTCGGAACGCCGACTGCACGAAGCTGTGACCCACGCCATGGACGGAGGTGTGCACAAACTTCAGCTTGGTCTCCCTGTTCACGCTCCTGGAACAAGACACATCACCGAAAATGGGAACCATGAGAAACTTGATAATATTAGTACTCAGTGAGGTAAGAATGTGTGGCTAATACCCCACTGGTGGGAGTATCAATTAACATTTTTGGAGAGCAATTTGTAAACCATTATCAACTTTGTAAATGCACATACAATTCTGACGCCAAAAATGTACCTAAGGATACACACGGAAATGTGTATGCTTGGACACACACACAGACACGGACACACGGACTCTAGTAACTGCTTAAGAGCTCCTTGGAATGGCCTAAACTGGAAACCCTTAGTTGTTTTGTTTTGTTTTGTTTTGTTTTGTTTTAATCCTCACCAGAGACATGTTGAGAGAGAGAGGGAGAGAGAGAGGAACATTGATGTGAGAGAGAACCATCAATCGGTGCCTTCCAAAAATGCCCTGACCAGGGAATGAACCCACAACCTCGGGATGTGCCCTGACTGGGAATTGAGCTGGCAACCTTTAGGTGCACAGGATGACATTCAACCAACTGAGCCACTCCAGACTGGCAGAAACCCTCAGTCTTTGTGAAGCTGCCTCAGAGGGACAGAAGGAAGGCTCAAAGAAATGTTTTTACTTATTCCCAACTTTTAACAATTAGGAGATTTCACAAACAAAATCTTGGTTTCCAGGTTTTTTTTTAGGGAGAAAAAGTCAGATGGCCTGGCAACTCCAGATGACATTTGCCCAGCTGGCAAGGCTGCCCCTTCATATGCAACCAAAGGTACACAGGCTACGCAGGAGCCTCCACTCCCAGGTGGTCCAATAACTACAATATTAGACACAACCTAGAAATTTCACTTCTTGCTAGGGGGATAATGAGGAGTGGTGGACCCACAGCAAACTACAGAAGTTCAGCTTGTCTGCTTCTTATTTCATGGTCATTACTGAGTCAGTGTCACTGGGTGAAATCAACAGGCACAGCAGATACTACAAAAACAAGGGTCAGGACTAGCAGGGGTGATAGAGAAGGTATCCATGACAAATTAACTGGAGAGAAAAGGCATCACACAAACAACACACACAATATATTCCTATTGCTCGTTTTGAAATATATTGCATGTATATATGATTGCATATGCACAGAAAACTTCTGGAAAGATGAAAAAAAAAAAAAGGCAGTGTTTCCTACTCACCACCTTCCAACAAGTTTTATGTATACACATATCCCACATACACTCACACACACATATATGAATCGACAGCAGAGATCAGCATGGTCCACCCACCTGCCACTGAGCCAAACCAGCTAGGGCTGCTTTTGTAAACAAACTTATTTTTTAGAACACAGCGAGGTTTGCGCTCATTCACTTACTTATTACCTACGGCTGCTTTCCCATGACAGCAGAGCTGGGCAGGTGTGACAGTCTATATGGCTCCCAAAACCAAAAATATCCACTATCTGCCTCTTTAAGGTAAGTTACCAATCCCCAATCCACAGCCTCTAACATCAGACGCAGCTGCAGTTTATGTATCAGGTGAAGTGAGGGAACCAGGCTGAAGCACACTAACTGAACTCACCTGAGGTGAGTGTGCAACTGCCGAAAGGGAACATTGTCACTGGTAGTAAAATGTCAAGGGAGCTGGCCAACCTTGATGGCTCTGAATGGTCGGAGCTATTAACTCACGGTTTAGTTGAGATAGTGGGAGTTGAAGCAACTTTAATTTGTTAATCCTATGTAAATTCTTGTTGATTTTCTGTTGGAATTTTCTGCCTAAGGGATGTCTTTGTCTCAGAATCTCAATAAGAGGAATGGTAAAAGGCCAGAGCATGGGGTAGTCCTCCCCTAGAAGTGGACTCCTGCCTGACCTTCATTTTCCCAAACTAACTCTTTTCCAGTCTTTCTTCATTTCAGTGTGCGGCCTTCTCCAGAAACTGGACTCTTGAGTGGTCCCTGAACCACGCGGGTCTTGTTAAGGGATCCCACATGCAACTCATGTACCTGTGAAAACAGTATTTCTTAAGGTCTTCATAGTAGTCCTTAGAGACGGAAGCACTCGGGTCGTGAAGGAGCGGGCTGCCGTTAAGTAAGGAGTCATCCCACGCCTGAGGCCACGGCTCCAGGTTCTCCTCGATGGCCTGAGCGATCCCTTTGTCGTGCGGGTGGGTGATCTGAGCGCCGTTCTCCCAGTAGACCTGAGGACGCAGGAGCACATCCAGACGGGATGCGGTTAATGGAAACGCATCCACTCCCCGTGCTCCCACACTGTAGAGGGTTAGGGTTTGTGGAGAAGGACACACATGTGGGCAGAAAAATAAAAGTACCTTATAACCGTTGTCTTGCTTCGGATTGTGGGAGGCAGTTATCATGATCCCAGCACAAAGTTTCAAATGCAGCACTGTGTAGGGCTGTCACGGCAGGAAACAAGAGCAGTTTTAAACACACACATACATTAGGTATATGTAAAATGTCTATTCTATATTGTTTGTTTGTACCAAGTTGCTCCCTTTTAATAAACATCCTACATAATGAAAGCCTAATATGCAAATTGACCCAACGGCAGAATGACCAGTGGAAAGATCGGTCGCTATGATGTGCACTGACCACCAGGAGGCAGATGCTCAATGCAGGAGATGCCTCCAGACAGCAGGCCCCAGGCCAGCTAAGGTGGGTGCCAGTAGGGATCAACCCGATCATCCAGCTGATCGACCCCTGATCGCCGGCCAGGCATAGGGACCCTAACCATGAACAAATTTTGTGCACCGAGCCTCTAGTAATATATAAATATCATAACCTGTCATTCAGTATTTTCATGCCACACCCAACAATATACTCTTATTACCCTTAGAACTAACGCACTGCTCAAAATTCTGGGACATGTGCCCTAATAAGGAGAACATTTCCCTAGGTGCCTTCTTCTCATTGTTTTCTACTCGGTAGAGCTAGAAAACTCTCCAAACCATAAGATGGTCTAATCTTCCATTTCACATTCTTTTAAGCCTTCTTCTTGGGACAAAAGCATAAAAATCCAGTTTATTTCCTCTCACTGCTTTCTCTTCTCTTCTTTCCCCCTACTTGCTTCTAAGGAAAACATTATACCTTGCTCATTTATCATCGCTCCAGAATAAAAGCTCCCTCTCTTGTATTTCTACTTGGTTCCTATCTTTATAAGACTACTTCTCAAAATGAGGAAAGGGACATGTCCCCTTTGTGGCCACACACAAGATTTACCACGCACAGGCAACCCGAGACATAACCGCGTGTCCCTCCACCTCCCATTAAGTGGCTATTTGTCCCCTTAGGAGTTTTCTCACATCCGCCATGTGTGCTGGAGCAAAGGAAAGGGAGAACCACTCCATGGAGTGGGAAGTGATCATGAGACACTCATTTAATTCATGTCTGATATATAAAAAAAAATTGTTATTGCCCTGGTCGGTTTTCTCAATGGTTAGAGCACTGGCCCAAGGATCAAAGGGTCACAGTTTTGGTTCCTGGGTCAAGGGCATGTATCTGGGTTGCAGGTTACCTCCACTCTGGTCAGGGAGCATGTGGGAGGCAACCAGTCAATGTGTCTCTCTCCTATCGATGTTTTTCTCGCACATCAATATTTCTCTCTCCCTCTCTCCATCTCCCCCATTTTCTTTCTCCCTCCCTTCCATTCTCTCTAAAAATCAATGGAAAAAACATATCCTTGAGTGAAGACTAATAATAATAATAGTAATGATAACATTGCTATAAACACATACTACAGAAAACAAGGATGATCAAAAACATTGCAATTTTTCCATCAAACAATAAAACCAGAACTATATTTGAATGTGACATTGAGTGACCCCTGGGTTATTTATAGTCTCGAAGGTGCTGCCTCTACCTGTCAGTATGCTAGAGACAGTAAACACAAACCAACGGACATTACTTCTCCTATATCCATCCACTTTCATTTCTGCTTAATGTAAGCAACTGTATTCAGATCATGTTTCTGGCTTAATTTCTAAAAAGATATATTCTTAGCATCTGGCTCCACTCATAAAAGTTCTATGTACTTAAAAACAACAGCTGCCACAGTCCCTGCGGTCCTTTTCTTTAGATTCTGCTACATTAAGTATTTAATAAAATCTTACTAACACATGCCAAGCATGCTTTCTATACTGGCCATGAATACTATTTAGAATGTACATTTGCATAAAAAGCTGGTGCATTAACTTGTCAAAAATATTCATGATAAGTGTGGCTGGAAATGAATTCAGATTTAGATATGAGAGGTTTTCTTACTGTAATAGCTGGGAAAAACAACTACAGGCCAAATTATACACACACACACACACACACACACACACACACACACACACGACATTTTGCTAACAAGCTAAAATATCTTCTGAATATAAGCAAAAGGAAAACTGCACTTAAAAATATCAATTCTGGTCAAAACCAGAATTGGCTCAGTGGATAGAGCATCGGCCTGTGGACTGAAAGGTCCCACGTTCGATTCCGGTCAAGGACATATACCTTAATTGCAGGCACATCCCCAGTAGGGTGTGTGCAGGAGGCAGCTGATTGATGATTCTCTCTCATCAATGTTTCTAGCTTTCTGTCCCTCTCTCTTCCTCTCTGTAAAAAATCAATAAAAATATATTTTAAAAATATATATCAATTCTGAAAAATCAAAAGTTGAACATCGGAGACATATTATTAGCATGTGAAAGGAACATTTCTGGAGAGAAGGAAGGACACCCAATAAATGCCAAGCGTTCTCCTGTCATTCAAATACCTGAGTCCCAATAGCACCAAAGCCTGTAAAATCCAGCCATGTACTACCCCACCCCTGTGACGGGAAATTATAAAATGAACTAGCTACTTACCACAAAAGGGGTCGGGGTGATATCAGAGAACAGGTACACAGGAATCCCCTGAGTGATAAACGTGGTTGCAGCGAGTCGGGCAAACCTGGAAACGCAGTGAGTTGGGGGGAGAAAGGAGAATGGAGTGGTCAGGACCGTAGGTGGAAGTGAAGAAGCAAATGAAGGCCTGGCCACTTCTCTGGATTGAGCATAGCAGCCAGAGCAAGGAAAACCTTAATAAATTTCCACTGGTATAGAATACTAGCGCTGGAGGAACCTTTTACTTGTGTATCTGTGTCACAGAAATGGGACGAGAGCTGAGAAAGGCCAGATAACGTGTCCCACGTGCCAACAGACACTTAGCAGCTGAGCCAGGCCTACACCCGAGTCTTTGGACTCCTGGTCTACCTCAGTGGTTCTTGGCCAAGAGAGGTTCTGTCCCATGGGGATTCTGAAACGTCTGAGGACGGTAGGAGTAAGGTTCTACTGGGAGTTAGTGGGTATACGTAAGGGATGCCAGGAAACACCCTGCATCTTAGCTTCATTCGGTCCCCCACAACAGATTTATCTGGTCCAGCGTGAAGTCACATGTCAATAGTGCAGAGACTGGGAAACTCTAACGTAGAGCTATCACAATCCAGTGTAGCCCATGCAGACTACCATTTAATTACATGGTATCTTATTGGCATATGTGTGTGTCATATATGTATATGATATGTATATGATATATAGACACCTTAGCTTCATTCAGCCTTACAAGACTTAAATGTCACTGACATTTTTCTTAACTTCTACAGTTACTGGCTTAGGGCAGGACATAGGGCAACGAGTCTTTATTCATGCTTGGAGTAAAATATGCTACCTCAATAAATGAGCAATTTACTTCCAGTGAACAACATTCTACATTACAGAATGAACCCAAATTCCGGGAGCTGGCTGGGGCACAAGAGATCTCTGCAGTGACAATTCCTAAGATCAAGAGTAATACAGAAGGATTTTGACAGGAGAAGAAGGTCTCTTCATAGGAGAGAGGCAGAAAAATAGAAAAATTCATCAAAACCAAGTTTAATAAAGATCTGAATTAAATCTGAACTGTATTTCCCAGAATGAATGGCAAGGAAGTCACGAAACATTCAGACTGATTTTAAAGGCACCTTCTTGAAGTTGGCAAAGGAGACACTCAACACACACCGCTGTATGTGAAACTGAGTTTATTCTTGTATTATTATTAATACTTATACTCTGAAGTGATTAAAAAATTCTTACTAGGCAGAAACCAGTTTGGCTCAGAGAATAGAGCTTCGGCCTGTGGACTGAAAGGTCCCGGGTTCGATTCCGGTCAAGGGCATGTACCAGGGCATGTACATAGGCACATCCCTAGCAGGGGGCATGCAGGATGCAGCTGGTCAATGATTCTCTCTCATCGACGTTTCTAGCTCTCTATCCCTCTTCCTCTCTGTAAAAATTCAATAAAATATATTTCAAAAAAAATTCTTACTAGAAGTATTTAAGTTAAAAAAAAAAAAAGTCATGCTGCATGGTTAAGAAGAGCAGGGATTGGCAACTACAGCTCATTTTGTAAATAGGGTTTTACTGGAACAAGGGCATGCCCATTCAGTTATGTGCCGTCCATGGCTATTTTTGTGCTACATGGCAGAATCTGTGGTTGTGAAAGAGAGTGTACGATCCACAAGGTATAAGATGTTTACTATTTGCCCTTTAGAGAAAAAGTTTGCCAACTCCTGGTGCCAGCCTTCTTATGTTTAAATTGTGGCTTCTTCTTTCACTTTATGATCTTAGAGCAGAGAGATGAAAGTACATGCCTTAAAGGTTGTTGGGAGGATTAAATGAGTAATACTTAAGTGTCTAGCTCACATTCAGCACTCAAATGATGGCTGTCCTATCATCACTACTCCATCATCATCACCACCATCACACTCATCATCATGACCATGCCCATCATTACCATCATCATAATCACCACCACCATTATTACCACCATCATCAATTTCATCACCATCATCATCATCATCGTCATCATCATAATCACCACCACCATTATTACCACCATCATCACATTATCATCACCATCGTCATCATCATCTTACTATAGCTACATAACAAAGACTCCCATTGGCCTGGGAATGTTATAAGAATAAAGCTTGAAATGGGCATGCAAGAATGGAAGGAGATCAGGAAGCTTATGAGTAATAGAAGGAAAAAATTACATAATAATAAGGAAGTGAGGAGAAATAAGGTTGCCACTTAAAAAAAGAAATTCTTTCAGACAGGTATTAAATTCTAAATTGTCAAAATAATTTCATTTTCTTAACCCAGACATAAAAATAGAATTCTTAAAAGTTGCAAACAGAATTTACCCATCATTTTTGCAGTTAAGCAATATAGCTGACAATTTTTTTTTAAAGCAAGCTATTGAAATGATGATTAAAAATAAAACCACAGAATCACTACAAAGAAATACGTTCACAAATATTTTGTTTGTAAAATGTTGGGTAGTTCAGTCAACCCTGTGATATTCTCCAATAAGGGCTGCTTTCTCCATCCAACCCTTTTTTTCTAGGAGGATTGTATCAACAGAGTCTTATTTCCTCAGACTCAGCCTTCTTAGTCCTCCAGCATAAACATCTTTAATACCTTCTGCTGCTGCTGCCACTTGCTGGGTGAGCTCGGGCATCAAAGCTGATCACAACACCTCTTTGCTTCAGGTCACTGAATTGTTTTTCCAGGTATCTGCAAAATCCCTAAAAAAAAACAAACAAACAAAAAAAAAAAACAAAAAAAACAACCCATGAATTAAAAGAGTACATATATATGTTTTAACATGTCATGTGTATGATAAATTGGTCAATTTTTCTTTATTTCCAGAAGACAGCATTGTAGCAGAGAGAGAAGAAATCCCTCAGTAATTAAACAAACTGAACAACGGGAAAACAAAAGCTTAATTTATGGTTTATCTATATTCTTGCTGACACTTAATATCTAATATCGCTAGCCCTAGATCAACTTTGCCAAGAAGACCCATTTTTCAGGTGGGAAAACTAAGGCTAAGAGATGCTCAGCGACTAGCCCAGGTACAAGAGTAGCAGAGCCTGGGTTTGCTCCCCGGTAGGGTTAGAGGGGTTCAGTGCTGGGTTAAAAGCACAGTGTCTATGCGTTTAGACTCCACTCTGCCACCTACAAGCAAATGACAAGTTCCTTAATCTCCTGGTGCCCCAGTTTCCTTTTCTGTGTAACAAGAATAAGAATAGGACCTATCTCAGTGGGCTGTTGTAAGGATTAAACGAGTTAAAATATGCCAAGTGCTGAGAATCTAACACCAAGAAAGCACTACGGGTAGCTGTTAGAAGCACCATTTTTATTTTCCTTTAAAGCCTACATTCCTTCTTTTACTTCAGTTCTAAGTGCCTGAGGACAGGGGAGTGTTTCAGATATTTCTGCCTGCTCTGTACCAGCAGCAAGTCAAAGGGACTCAATACATTTGACAAGGTTTTGACAAATGACTACTCTAAACTTGTTTGTTTATAATATTGTTTTTAATTAGGGAGAGGTCTTAAGGAGGCCATATCAGTCCAAATACATGACACAGCCAATTACACAAATAAAAAGTATGCAGGTATGCAAGCTCGTACACTTGCCTAGAAATGATAAAACAGACAATTTCTGCCGAAACCGGTTTGGCTCAGTGGATAGAGTGTCAGCCTGTGAACTGAAAGGTCCCAAGTTCGATTCCTATGAAGGGCATGTACATTGGTTGCGGGCACAATCCCAGTAGGAGGTGTGCAAGAGGCAGCTGATCAATGATTCTCTCTCATCGATATTTCCAACTCTCTATTCCTCTCTCTTCCTCTCTGTAAAAAATCAATAAAATATATATTTTTAAAAAAACAAAAACAAAAAAACCCACACAATTCTTGTATCCCAGTGGGTGCAAGAACATTATTTCAATCTGAGATATGAAAGATCACAAAACAGTGACCTTTGAATTCAACAGGTTCAGAATATTGGATAAAACAGGTTTTATCAGAGAACAAAGGTTGATCTGGTAATAATTATGGTTCATATCACTGATTTCACTTTGGCTGAAGGAAGTCACTTTTGGGAGAGAGGATATTCCTGGCTTTGTTGCCAGAGCATAGCCCATCTAGCACGCCTTTAGTTTTTCCCGGACAAAAACATTGCGTTGGGCATATGTTCTGAGGTGAGTGATACAAAGGGAGAAGGACACATGTGTGTTGGTTTTGTGGATTCCTCAGAAAGCACTGATGCTCACAATCCAAAGCTTACAACAGGGAGAGCACCCTCTCCGCATCCTGGCCAACTGCTGTGATCCCAAAGTTCAAGGAGGCAAAAGCCTTGGTCCACAATCCTCACATCTCCAAATTGCTCAGCGACTCTGGAACCTGCAGAGACTGAGAACCTGAAAGCATGGCTAAGAAAAGGCATGATGTGGGATGAAGGAGGTTGCCCAATTGAAATGTTACCCTAGGACACAAGAAATAAACTTTGTCTGGCTTCAAAAGGCCCAACGGTGACCAATATGAAAAAGCTACCGAAAGACAGGTTTTTGACTCAAAATAGTGAAAGCCTCCTTTGATGACAACCATCCTCCAAAGACAGAATGGCTATTTCAGAAGACTGAGAGTTCCCCATCATTCATGTCCCACCGCTCAGTTAAGGAACCTAAGACGAAATTACAACCTCGACGAATGAGGCAAACAATACAAAAATTTCCCTCCAGTCTCTGTCCAATCTCTGTCCACTCTGACCACAGCATATATATATGAGAGGCCCGGTGCATGAATTCATGCATGGGGGTGGGGTCTGACCAGCCTGGCCAGTGGGAGGAGATATGGGCAGTTGGCCGGCCTACCTGCTGGTTAAACTCTTGGTCAAGGGGACAATTTACATATTAGCCTTTTATTATATAGGATATACACTGAGTGTCCAGATTATTATGCATTCAGAGATCATAATAATCTGGCTACTCAGTGTATGTTCAATAAGAAGCTCTTAGAATCCCCTACCATTCATTAGGCCTAATTAGAGGTGTGACCAATTGAATTTTCCAAAGATAGCCACACACCATCCCACATGCTTCTCTCATGTGACACTGATGTTCCTCCAATGCCACATGAGTGTCTTGTAAGATAAACTCAACATGGTGGAAGGAAGTGATTTGGGGTGACTTTCAAGGTGAGGTTATTAGAGTCAGTACAGCTTCCCCCTGGCACCCAATGTCTAGATGCTATCCCAAGCCCCATGCTGTAAGGAAGTCCAGGCCAAAGGTAATGGTCCAGCCCCAGCTAAGATCCTAGCCAAGAGCCAGCAAGAACTGCAGACCTGTGAATGAGGGAGCTCTCAGGTGATTCCAGGATCCTCGCTGGCTCACGTGACACCTGGGTAGCAGAGACTGGCTGTCCACACTGAGCTCCACTAACATTGCATGAACCGTGTAAAATCACTGTTTGGGGCAATGTGTTCTACAGCCCTAGTAACCTGTCTTCTTAGGGTTTTGCTACAACATGCCCAACTGCCTTTTATGCCGCGAGGTACGTGTAAGGTACAACGCAATTGCTGTAGTCAATTTTTCCATCCTAAAGTGACCTTCATTCTAATGACCTTCAAGTCTAAGTAATTAAGGAGACAGAAGGATCGGTTCTCCTTCGTTTCCCTCATCAATAGCTCTTCTGCTTTGTCAGAGGATTCATCTCTATTCCTAAAAGTTGGGTCTAGACTCTGACAGCAAAATTCACAAATGAAGGCAAGGGAACTCAGCAATAATTTCCACCCATATTGTTCATTCAACCTAAATAGAATTGCCTCCCGGTGATTCTGGCAATTCCAAAAGCTTTTCAATGCTTGCACCTGTACAACCACAACCAAAAATTAGAAGGCCATAAAAGTCAGTCGGCTTAGTTGGTGAGTTTGCACTGGAATGAAAGATTCATGAGTCTATTTTAGTCATTATTGTATTCCCAATGTCTGGCACATAGTCGGCACTCAATAAATCTCTGCTAAATGAATGAATGAAAGTGGCTATATGAGTTTTGAAACAAGCACTGTTTCAACCAACTGGGCAAGCCGTGCTTTAGAGTAAAAGTGGGACTCCTTGTGCCTAGACCAGTGGTCGGCAAACTCATTAGTCACCAGAGCCAAATATCAACAGTACAACGATTGAACTTTCTTTGGAGAGCCAAATTTTTTAAACTTAAACTTCTTCTAACGCTGCTTCTTCAACATAGACTCACCTAGGCTGTGGTACTTTGTGGAAGAGCCACACTCAAGGGGCCAAAGAGCCTCATGTGGGCTCACAAGCTGCAGTTTGCCAACCTGAGGCCTAGACAAACCCACAAGACCTGGCCTTAATCAAAACAAATTACTCTTATTTTACAAAGGGAACGTGGGGTTAAGTTACTCCGATAAGGAGGCTGTTAGCCTGAGGTGGCTTTAATGCCTTAGAAAGCAAACTGAAGCCTGTTAAGCAATCCAAAAGGTGAGCTTGTAAATGACTCAAGTTAAGAAATCAAAACCTGAGCTACAGAAGGAATGGGATTGCCTTACCCCTTCCCCATCTAGCTGGATTGCAGAGTTAAGTTCATAATTATGAAATAAAAACTGAACAGCTGTCTGTCAAAAACAAATAACAACAAACAGAAAAAAGAAATAAAAACTAAAGGACAACTGACCACAAATTGCCTCCGAGGCTTTCCCAAATAAGGTAATCGCTTGAGCTACAGCCAACCTATTCATTTCCTTGCTTTGCTTCTGCCTCTTCTCAATAAGCAGGTCTCCTAGCTCAAGTCAGTGGAGGCTTCTAACCATTTCCAGTAGTTGGATAGTACCCGATTTTAATAGGTTTTTGCTCAGGTAGACTTTAAAATGTTCATTATACCTCCATTTACCTTTTGACACTGGGGGTATGGTAAGAATAACTAAAACGTATAAAAATGTGGTTACCTGTGTAGTCTGGATGATGGTCAAGTCGTTCATACGAGCGACTCCAGCTCCCATAGCAGCTCGGAGGCCGGCTGTCCCGAACTCCATGCGAGCCCCGAAACATTTCTGTAGCTCTTCTTTATTGCCTTCTGCAATGAGCTGTTTCACTGACTCCAAAGTTAAAGGATTCTGCAAAACACAAAGGTATACACTGATATTGCCAGGGGAATAACAACAAAAAGTCTGAAATATAAAAAAAACCCACAATGATTCTTCCCTGGGGGAGGAATCTATCTATATATAAATATATATGGCTGGAAGCAAACCAGTATTAGCATAATAAATTCGAGAAATTCACCAGAAGGCTGGTGGACAGCTTCAGCAGGGCTGAAGATTTGCATATATTATGGCCTGCTGTGGACAGCTGAGGGCAGTTGCCCCAAGCTGATCATCTTTTTATTGTTTACAAAGCTTTACCTTTGATAGGTATATCTGCTTTGCTAGAGGGCAAGATATGTGAATAAAAAGCCCTGAGTGCAGAGATTCAGAGAATTTAGTTACTAAAGCAAACTTCCACCTGGCTCCCCCATGTATTCCAAGTTTTTATGTCAAGTGTAGTCTCTTCATTACTTTATACACAGCCCCTTTTCCAGATTCTTTGAACCCTTGTAGATGCTGAGAAACACCCCGCCAATATATACAAAAGCCTAATTTGTAAAGTCTCCCCTTGGAAGTTCGACCAACTGGGAGTTCAATCGCTCACTATGAAGTGCGCTGACCATCAGGGGGCGGTGCAAAATGAAGGAAGGCCCCGGCTGGCAGCAGCTAGGGATCCTACCTGTGCACAAATTTCGTGCACGGGGCCTCTCTAGTATATAATATATAGGTTTTTCAGTAGTTTAATGCTTTGGTTATATAATGCCAGTTTTTTTGGATTAAGAATGATTTTGTGATTAATAAGCAATATATATTTAGTTTTAGAATAGAAATATACAGTATTTAGTCTTTCCTTTTATAATGTATGTGTTGTTTTCTTTCCTACCACAGCAAGCAATTTGGGAAAAATGGAATGAACTTATAGGTTTTGGAGTCAAACACCCGGAATGGAATCTTAGTCACACCACCGCTCACCAAGTGGTAAACAGTCTAGAATGTTCCTTACAAAATGGTTTTGAGGTGGTTTACATCAAAATCATTAAAGTAATGTAAAACATCTTTCTCTGCCTAACACTTAGTTGTAATCAAATGTTCTTTTTCTTCCCTAATGTCTTCAAATTTTTCCAGAGAATGAAAATTTTTTTAAAAAAATCTTTCAAGTCAAAATCTCATTTTTATAGTGTTATAATGTGTACAGTGATTTCACATACCTGGTCAAATTTGAATCTTATAATGACTTCAAGAAGCAGACAAATAACAAAACCCCCATTTTATAGATGGAGATACCTGAGATTAATAGACTTGCTTAAAGTTTATTAATGATAAGCAAGAATTTTGTGCTTTTTCTATTACATCCACTGCTTCAAATAGACATTCCCACGAATCATATCAGTTCATTTTACACAGCCCTGTTTTCTTTGTACAACAGTTGCAGAAAATGTTAAGTGGCAGTCACATTAATTCCGTATCAGACATTTTAAATTAAGAATTCACATGCAGGCAAGATGTGGCCACATAATTAAACTTTGAAATGCTATTGCAATAAACCCTTGGCCTTCTGGAATTAAGCCCACATTTCCAGATTATTCCAGATTCGGAAGGAATGCAGTAAAAGCCCATCTTTGGGGCTAAAAGCAATAACCACTGACCACAAAGCACAATCTGACCAGACAGATTGGCAGATGACTCCATGAAGGGCTCAGGTGAGGAACATAAAAGAGGTACAATCAATATTTGCCAAGCCAATGAGAAAACAGGAACTTCAAGGCCACACCCAATATCTGGTGATTCTCAGTACCAATGTGGAAAATCCACATGGGCCTTTCGTATCCATCAAAGACCAATAGCCTGAGAGAAACCAAGTCAGGCAGAGAGAGAAGAATAAAAAGTCAAGAGGACAACAGAGCTGAGAATCAGCCGTGGGAGGGACCAAAGCTGAAAGAAGTGGGTGAAGGCTGAGTGAAAATGCAGGGTGACCTGCCGCCCTGGGGGCTCAAACTTTTAGCCAGCAGGAAGTTCCCTCTTGCTGCCTGTCTCCAGCCAAACAAGAAGCTGGAAGAGGAAAGAACAGAAGTGGCAGAAACTAAAAAATGAAAAGGACATCCCCTCACTTGTACCCAGGGAGGTACCCTCTCTCTATATACCAGGGGTGGGGAACTTTTTCCTGCCAAGGGCCAGGTGGATATTTATAACATCATTCACGGGCCAGACCAAATTATCAACTTAAAAATTAGCCTGCTGCCGAAACCGGTTTGGCTGTTGCCGAAACCAGTTTGGTTCAGTGGATAGAGCGTCGGCATGTGGACTGAAGAGTCTCAGGTTCGATTCCGGTCCAGAGCAAGTACCTTGGTTGAGGGCACATCCCCAGTGGGGAGGTGTGCAAGAGGCAGCTAATCAGTGTTTCTCTCTCATCGATGTTTCTAGCTCTCTCTCCCTCTCTCTTCTCTCTATAAAAAAATCAATAAAATATATTTTTAAAAAGAAAAAAGGTGAAAAGGGAAAGCAGCCGTCAGCATTTGTTTGGTAGCAGCCATGACAGAGGCAGCGACAGTAGCCCCACCAAACTCCTCCCTGACGCTCAGCATCACAGCCTCAGGCCACCAGGGCTGTGAGCTGTGTCTGTGAGCACCTGTGCTTTATCCCGGTTTATTCTGAACACCCCTCAGCGAGATGTGTCCTAAGGAATCAGAAAAGCTGAAGAGCTCAGAGGGGGTGTTAGACTTAGCGTAAAACTGTACATAATTGAGTGTTTTGACTGTGATGGATGAAATGAGGACCCTGTGTGTGTGCTGACCTTGCCTGCGTCCACACCATACTCTCTGCAGGCAGGGAGAACCCTGAGGGCTGCCCCTGCTCCTGTCAGTGCTGCTGGTCGCAGAGGGGCCCTTCCCTCGGTGGGTAAAACGGGAAGTCTGCTGCTTGACTGGATTAACAAGTGTACAGAGCGTGGTGTCTATTTACAACGTCGTTCCTGCTCTTACCACATGTTCCAGGTATTTAAGCGTTAGGTGTTATTTGGTATCACTTCGTACATTATTTTGGGGGTCTGAGATGCTGAAAATATTTTCCATGTACATTCATGGTGATTGCTTTTTGGCGTTTCGGCCTTTGAGCTTACCCAAGATTTCAGGAAACCCCTACTTTCGGAGAGTGGAGGAAACCTGTATCTTCTCTGCCATCTGCACTGTGCAGGCCTTGCTATATGACTCGTTGGAGTGCAGTGCAACATGAAAAAAACGGGACCCCTCATTCAACAGTTGTTAAGAATTTCAAGACAGGACAGCAGAGTGTTTAACCAAGTGGTGGGACCGCCTAGATGAGTAGTCAGCAAACTGCGGCTCTTTGGCCCCTTGAGTGTGTCTCTTCCACAAAATACCACATGTGGGTGCACACTACAGTGCGGTTGAAACTTCGTGGCTCCTGCGCAGAAGTCTGTTTTCAGCTCTCAAAAGACATTTCAATCGTTGTACTGTTGATATTTGGCTCTGTTGACTGATGAGTTTGCCGACCACTGACCTGACTAATGAGTGTGCAAACCCCATCAGATTGCAGGTCTTTGAAGTCAGCCCTGGAGACAGACATTAAACAAATAAACCTACAGATACTTTTTTTGTTTGTTTGTTTGACCAATCCCAGTAAGAGCTGTGAAGGAGAAGAACAGTCTGTGTAGGGAGAAATAATTTACCCTCAGGAGCCAGGGAAGGCCTGTCTACCCAACCCGCTGTGGACGAAAAGGAACCACATACTAAACCAGAACAGCTCGGGGGAGGTCTTATAATCTCAGAGACCTAAACTAACCACGGATGGTCTGAAATGAAAACTTTTTAACTAAAAGCCATTTATGGTGGGTACTCATGTCCTAAGCAGGTTCCTTCCCTGACAAAGGTCAATCTTGACCTTAATAAAGCCTGTCTATTGTCTTTTTTTGTGTCTACTATAACATATTCTTGAAATGTCAAAGTAATTTTCCTTCTGGACGCCTCAAACACAGGCACAGCTCTGCGTAGACCACAAATCCCTTCACTGTTACTGAATTAATTATTGACAGTTAACTATCTTGTATCCACCAATGTAAAAGAAGTATGTGTCCATTATTTTTCTTTTTATCCAATCCCAGGTTTCCCAGCTTTGCTATTAATATCTCCCACCTCCCCAGTCTATCACCAACAGATTTCATGCAACCCACTTACTCCTCCTTCGATTGCAATGTATAAAATAAGGGGCAAATCTGCCTGCCATTCTCCGGGGCATTATCTCAATCCGTTTGAGACTTTGCTTCCCAGCTATTGTTAACAGTTTGGCTCAGAGAAACTCACAGATATTCTTCACAGGTTTGAATGCTTCCCCCCACCCCCCCACCCCCTTGACAGCACATGTAAGTTCGAATTGGAAACAGGAGTGACAACGTGAGTAACAAGGTCAGCAGAAGTGAGCAGCTGCACATCCCAAGAGCACAAATAGCCGGCAGGAAGCAACAAGTCGGAAGTGGAGACTCCAGTGAGAGAGGAGAGAGGGAGGGGGGCATGTCTGAAGCTGGCTTCCCTCTCTGCTCCAGCATCTAAGAGAGGGAGCAGAGCTAGGAGAGCTGTGTCCCAGGGATTCCCTCCCATCAGCGACCTAAGAAAGATGCCTGAAGTCAGGCGGGCCCAACTGGGCGGACCCAGGTTTGCAACAAAGCACCTGGGCGAGGTGGATGGGAAGGCCGGTCTGCGAAGTTGCCAGGAGCCAAAGGAACCCGCGGGACGGACGATTCTGGGAGGTGGGGGGTCCAGCCCCCATAGCAAAGGACGAGCGGGCGGGCGGGGGTCAGGGACCCGTGCAGTCCGCGTGCAGCCCTCAATCAGACAAGCCCCTGGGAGGCCGGGTTCGGGTTCGGGTTCGGGCCGCCGCTCTCTCCCTGACACCTTGCAGCCCCGGCCCGGCGGCGGCTGGTTTTGCCCCGGGCCCCCCTTTCCGGACAAACTCCGCCCGGGCAGCACGCCGGCCGGAGCGGAGGAGGCCGGGCCGCCCCGCGTCCTGCGCGCCCGCCCGTCTCCCCGCGGGAGGAGCAGCTGGGAGGGAGCGCAGGCATCGCACTGGCCCGGGGGGCAGGCAGGACCCCACCCCTCCTCCGGCCGCTCCCGGGGGGCAGGCAGGACCCACCCCTCCTCCGGGGTCCCAGCCCCCGGAGCCCTCACCTGGTCCCACTGCAGCCACCGGGCTGTCTCCCGGTCCAGCAGGCTGTCCGTGCGGGGGTCACCGCCTCCCGGAGCTGCGGGCGCCGCCATCCCCACGCAGTCACCTCTGAGCTCAGCAGACAGCGATCTCGCCCTTCCGCTGGGCGGGGCGAGGCGGAGGCGGGGACGGGGCGGGAGGGAGGAGCGGGGAGGGAGGAGCGGGGACAAAGAGGCGGGGAGAAGCGGGGCAGAGGCGGAGGCGGAGGCGGAGGCAGGGCAGGCACCGCGGAGCCAGAGGGGCCTCTGGACAATGACGCGCTGCACCGTGAGCACGCCCCTTGCAGTTCACCCGCGCGCCTCTAGGGGCAGTGGCGGGGTAGAAGGATGGGGTGGTGGTGGGAGTGCTGAGTCCTGTCCATCATCCCTGAAAAGGTCCTTCGGTCACCCCCATCCATAAGACACTCTTCATTGAGTTCCTTCTATGCACCAGGCACCGGGCCAGGTGTGGAATCCAAGGATGGGTAAACTCAGAGCCCTAACATGTAAGGAGAAAATATTCTAAAGGTCAAGAATAACCAAGAATAGTATTGTAAAAGAAAAAAATGGGAGCATCAAAATAGGCGATGGAACAGAATGGAGAGCCTAAAAACAAAACTATACGTGTGCAGCTTATTGATTTCGGAGCAAGGGGACGGGACTTATTTCCCCCAATGAGTGGTGCAGGGTCCACTGGATAGCCATACAGGAAAGAGAAAAAGGGAATGTGAGCCCTCTTTCAGATCACATGCAGCTATGCATCCCAGGCTAATTTTAAAGTTGAAGTTAACAATTCCTTAATATAATTAAATATTCTTGTAGTGTTCAATTTTCAAATATCTAGGAAGCCTCTCTCTTTTTTTTTTCTTTCTACAATTTGCTTGAATCAGGAACCAAATACTTTTGCCATTGGTTGATAAATCTTTTAGATTTCTTTTAATCTCTAGGTTCTGCCTCAATTTCCTCCTGAATTATTTGTCGAAGACACTAAGTCATTAGTCCTGCAGCTTTCCCACGGTCTGGATCTTGCTGATTGCATCTCCATGATGCCATTAGCATGTTTCTCTATCTCTTGTATTTTCCCTACATTATAATTTTCTCTTCGCGGTCCCCTTACATCCATGAAGGAAAAAAGAAGATGGGATATCATAATAATACAGGTGCACCTTGGAGATATTGCGGGCCTGGCTCCAGACCACCACAATAAAGCGAGTCATAATCTTCTTGCTAGGGGTGGGACTTGCCTTTGATTTGTAAAATATGAATCATTTGTGAAGCTCAATAAAGCTAAGCGCAGTACAAAGAGGTATAAAGGTATAACATTTATGCAAACCTTTTCTCCCAAACAAGCTAGTGTTTCTGAATCCGACCAAGAAAAATGAACTGCTGGTCACTATTCTCTAGGGCCCATTTTCAGACTGATGAGAGAAGACGTAATGTATCCATAAACTTTATCAGTATGCTCATTACTGGTCATAAACCCAAAGTTCACCAACAGCAAATCTTTCTGCAGATCAGCTGGAGCTTAATGTTCTTTCTCAGTGGAAAAAAAAAAAAGAGTAAAGATCTATTATGTTTGGCTATGTTTATTAAACACATTCATATAATTGGCTAGTTTTCTCTTATCACTCATTTTATTTTTTAAATATGTTTTTGTTGATTTTTTTTTTTTAGAGCGAAGAAAGACGGGGGATAGAGAGGTAGAAACATTGAAGTGAAAGAAACATTGATCAACTGCCTCCTGCATGGCCCCCACTGGGGATAGAGCTTGCAATCCCAGCATGTGCCCTGACCATAAATTGAACCAGGGAACTCTTGGTTCATGGATCCATACTCAACCAACTGTAAGACATACCGGCCTGGCCTCATGACTCATTTTAATAGTTCTTTGCACTTGAACTCCCACTAGGCCTTCTGGTCATTAAAAATTTGCCAAGGCTGGTTTGTGTTTCCCTTCCCCAGCGTCCTCTTTCCACTTCTCCCTTTCTTCTTCACGATGCCCAGTTTTTAGAATACCTTCCCCCACCCTTCTCTCCCCTGTCACAACCAGATCTCAGGGAATGAGTCACTGATTCTCATTAGATGGTTGGTGACCAGTTAGCATGACTGTGTCCTTTTGCCTGAGGTGTTTCAGTAATTGACCAGGAACTAATGAGTCAGTGCACTTAGGAGAGTGCAGTCATTGAAGTGCTGTGTGTCTTGGTTTCTGTCTCCCTCAGAAAAAGAGATAACCTGACCACATCACCAGAAAGTATGAGGATAAAACTCTCTAAGAGATCTATATTCGAAAACTTCAAAACTCTCTAAAGTATTACTACACTCATTCCAGCTTAGGACCAATCCTTTTTTCCCCCCTTTTTTTAAATTAAGGTATTATGTGTGTACATATCTTACCATTGCCCGCTCCCCCCGCCCCCATCCATGCCCTCATCCACCATAGTTTTGTGTCCATTGGTTATGCTTATATGCATGCATACAAGTCCTTCAGTTGATCTCTCATTTCCCTCACATCTCCCTAACCTTCCCGCTGTAATTTGACAGTCTGTTTGTTGCTTTACTGTCTCTGTATCATTCTTTTTGTTCATCAGTTTATAATGTTCTTGATTATCCAGGACCAATATATATATATATATATATATATATATATATATATATATATATATATATTTTTTTTTTTTTAATGTGCCTCTACTAAATATTAAAATTGCTCTAGCTGGTTTAGCTCAGCAGATAGAGCATTGGACCAAAGGGTCCTCGATTCCGGTCGAGAGTGCGTACCTTGGTTGCAGGCTCCTCCCCAGCCCAGGCCCTAGTCAGGGTTTGTGCAGGAGGCAACCAATCTATGTGTTCCTCTCACATCGATGTTTCTCTCTCTCTCTTTCACTCTCCCTAAAAATCAATGGAAAAATATCCTCAGATGGGAATTGAAAAAAAAAAATGTTGAAAGTAAGAGACTCAATAGGAAGGGAAAGATTATTTTTTTCTGAACACCACAAAATTCCTGATGTTTCTGAAACACCACTGTTCTGGCAACTGAATATTCAGCCTTGCATTTTAAGTCAGAACCCAGGAAAGTCAGAGTTTCTGTGTGGGTAGCCACTGGCTAAACTGTGCTCCAAATGAAGCTGTCTGGTAACACTGTGTTTTTCTTTGTCATCAGAATTACTTTGATATTCCACTTTCCCACGTCAGTCATTTCTGATTTTCTCTGCATTACGTGGAAATTAGTTTTGTCAATGTAAGAAACATTCAAACCTACAGAGAATTTTTGTGAGTTTTTTTTTTTTTGGGTAAAACTGTTAACAATTGTTGGGAAGCAAAATCTCAATGGGTTAACATAATGCTCCTGAGAATGGCAGTTTTGCCCCTTATTTTATACACTAGAGGCCCAGTGCATGGATTCATGCACTGTGAGGTCCCTCAACTTGACCTGAAAAGATCAGGCCAAAATTGGCTCTCCAACATCCCCCTGAGGGGTCCTGGATTGTGAGAAAGTGCCAGACTGAGGGCCCTCACCTGTGCATGATCTGGGCCAGAGAGGGTCCTCGGGAGAGCTCCAGGGTGTGTCTGTGTCCGTCTTGCCCAGTCCCGATTGGCTGGACCCCAGTAGCAAGCTTACCTACTGGTTGGAGTGTCTGCCCCCTAGTGGTCAGTGTGCATCATAGCGACTGATCAAATGGTTGGAGGGACAATTAGCATTTTAGGCTTTTTTATATATGGATTACAATGAAAAGAGGAGATGCAAGTGGGTTGTATGAAATTCATTGGTGCTAGATTAGGGAGGTGGGAGAAAGCAGGGGAAACCTCTGGGAATGGATGAAAAATAAAATGATGGACACATACATCTTTCACACAGGTGGCCAGGATAGATAATAGTCAACAATTAACAGGATAACGATATAACTGAGAGGATTTATGGTCTCCACCCGTACATTGGTGGTGCCTTGGAAAAAGGGGAGTTTACACTGACACTTCACAGATATGTTATCCTAGATGCAAAAGACAATAGAAAGGCTCAGAGTAAAGATTGACTTTAGCCAGACAAGCATCTTGCCTAGGACCTAACTACCACTATAAACTGCTTTTAGTTTAAAAGCTTTGATTTCAGGCCATCCTTTGTGGTTCTTTTAGGTCTACGAGTGTGCAAGGCCACCACGCAGGTCTTCCCTAAGCTTGCCAGGTTAGCATGCAGCTCCTTTTTGCCTACAGTTTGTGCTTCTTAATGTGAACAACATTAGAAAAAAGACCGATAGTTGCTGCTGAAACAGGCTGCAATAAAATTATATTGGAAAGATAACCCGCAAAATCACAATTTAAGGTAGATAAACTAACCTTAAGTCCCTTAAAGTACCACTGTCTTTAACTCAAGAAAAAGAAAATCTTAACCTGTAAACTCTCCTTTCAAAGCCTGACCTCCCAAGCACCTCTTCCGAGACGCAAGAGCAGGCAGCACCAGAACTGGAGGAAAACCTGCGAGTGTGGTGCCCTGGATGCTAAGCTAGGCTTCAAGAAGGACTGGCCAGCTTTCCTAACTACCCCTGGAAAGAAAGAAGGAAACTTCAGGAATTACCATTGGCGTAAAGAATATACAAATTCCAGGTGTTGGCTTGAGGTTTCCACTCTACAGAAAGAAGCCATTATTAGCCTCCTAATTCAGTGACTCCCAGACCAAAATTACCCGGGGACTTGAAAAAAGCTCTCTCGTTCACACACACACACACACACACACACACACACACACACACACTGAGAACCTGAAGTACAGTGAGCCCATGGTGCATTCTGGGGTTGGGGCTTAGGAATCTGCATTTTCAGAAGCTGCAGTTCTGATTCTGGTCCTCAGCAAGGCTTGGCCTGGCCTGGCTTTGGTGTCAGTGGAAGCGAGGTGTTCCTTTCCTCGCTGGGTGCTGGGGGTGGGGTCCTTACGACATCTTAAGTAAAAGAATTTTCTGAGACACACACAGAGGATGAGTGGTTTTTATTTGCACGGAGTGACATCCTGGGCTTCCCAAAGTCCCATTTTCCTTCATCCAGTCCTGGAAGAAGTAAGTGCAGCCGGCGCTTCAGTAGAGCAAACGGCAAAGCCAGCATCAGAGTTTCCTTTCCGTGTTGGAATTGGGTCTGGGACAGCATCAGGCTAGGTGCGGCTCGTTAATCCATTGTGTGGGGTCCCTGAGTCCGTGAGCCTAACGGGTGGATGCAGGAGCGTGCGAGCCCCACAAGCCGGAAGTTAAGAGCAAACCAAGAGAGCCAGGAGCCAAGAGCCAAGAGAGCGAACTTCTTTGTTTAGGGGATTAAACGTCTCCTATCTTCCTGTGCTTGCAGTGGCCACACCTATTCTAGCAAATGATCTATTCCCAGGAGTGATTGACAAGTATCTTCCCTATTTCACCCAGATTTGACGGGGCATGCGTCTATTCTCCCCACAACACCTGCTGTTCAGTCTCTTCCCTAGCAATCTGGCGGGAATGGACCAGTGGCTTCCTGGGGTGTTAAACTGCCACCTCCTGGCGAACTGTGCAAAGGACATGCCCATATTTTTTGGCCTTCCCTTTGCTCGTTTCCTGTTATTAATAACTAGGTTAATTACAATAGTAACAGCTGGCTCTTTGCGGAAAAAAATCTGTAGACCCCTGCTCCAGGTTACATACCTAGGATGGAAGTGTTGAAGCATAGAATATGTACATTTTTATTTGCTTGTTTTTCAAGATGGATCTACCAATATACACTGAGTGGCAAGATTATTATGATCTCTGACAATGACAAAAAACGCAGCCTTTCCCACCTCTTAGCACTAACACAGGCTAAGGGGGGCATCCCATGATGTGCGTTTCTGTAGTTAAACCTTCCAAGAAAGAATTGCCCGCAGGAACTACTGTATGTATGTGTAGTGAGAGGCTCACTCAAGAAGTTTCCAGCGGTGTTACTTGTAATAGCAATTAAATAAAAAGTCTACCTCAGAAGCACAATGAGCAACAGGTTGTGACAGATTCATAGGATGGAGCACAGCATAGCACTGAAAATGGGTGAACTGCAGCTACTTGCAGGAGTATAGATAGATCCCAAACCCTTAACATTGACTGAAAAAGCAAGTTGCAGAATTCATGCAGTATGGTAGTAAGGTTAAGTAAAAAAAAAAGGAGGGGGGGCAAAATTAAACAATTCATAGGCGATAAAACTATGAAAAAAGGCAAGGAAATTACAAATACATAATTCAAGAAAATGGTCCCCTTAGGGGTGAGGAGAGATGAAGATATATTCGGAAAAGCATATACGGGCTTCCTAGTTACTACTGGAGTTTTTCCATTTTCTAAATTTTCATGCTGGGCAGCCAGGAGTTCCTTTCCGTCTCACACTTTGTAATATATACTATGTACTATACATATACATATGTATATCATATTGAAACTATAACCTAATTTTAAGAAGAACCTGACCACTGACAGTTTGAAGTTGACATAGCGGTTTATTCCACAGATTTGCTTACAAATTCGTTTCACCAATGGGTCTTGGTTCTTCAGGCAATATGTCCAATGCTGGAAAAGGTTTTGAATAGGAAATGTAGACTTGAAACTACCCAAAACTCATAGAATCACATGACTAAGAGGCACTTCGTGAGGTTTTTATGTCTATTTTTTAAAAATATATATAATATTGATTTTTTTACAGAGAGGAAGGGAGAGAGATAGAGAGTTAGAAACATCAATGAGAGAGAGACATCGACCAGCTGCCTCCTGCACACCCCCTACCGGGGATGTGACCGCAACCAATGTACATGCCCTTGACCGAAATCGAACCTGAGACCTTTCAGTCTGCAGGCAGACATTCTATCCACTGAGCCAAACCGGTTTCAGCTTTATGTCTATTCTTAACCAGCCCAAAGTATTTTATTTTTAGAAATCTCTAGGGAAGCTCTTTTTTCCCCTCCTTCTATTTTCACTTAATAAAATGACTTAGTTTGGTTAGTTTTAAAAAATCCTCACTTCCTAATTTTAATTTCTAATTCCTTTAGAATTCTTTCTTGGAAGGTTTAACTACAGAAACGCACATCATGGGATGCCCCCCTTAGCCTGTGTTAGTGCTAAGAGGTGGGAAAGGCTGCGTTTTTTGTCATTGTCAATCAGATATATGTTCTTTCAAGAATTCTATTTTCATTCAAAGGAAAAATAATACTCAGACCTTGGATCTTGTGGGAACTACTCTGGATTGTTAGAATAGTTAACACATGGTTCCATTTGCTATATATATTTATGCTATAATCTATGGTAAGGACCTAAACAAAAACTACATTTAGACAGTATTTATTAAAAAGATGATTGAAGTTGTGCATTAGAAGCTTGAAATTAATAAATCTATTTTTTTTTTACATAACCATTCCAATTTAGTTAAATAAAATCCATTCCATTGTTAACTCACTCAACTGGCACTTATTTATGATTATTATTACAACTTTAAGAGTCAAACACCGTATTCATTCTTTCAGATCATCTTAGACCATTGTATTAAAAATCATCTTTTTTAAAAAAATCTTTTTCTTAAAATTGTATGTCAATTGGGAAAATTTGCAAACTATTTGTTAATTCATTATTTTGCTTTTCTTTCGTGGATTGCATAAAGTTAATTTCTATGAAAGGTTTTTATTGGCCCTGAAATTGTTTCATAGAAAAACATGTGAGTCGAGTAAAAATATGGGTTGCCCTAACTTTGAACATTTTGTACTGCTTTCATTACGTGTGGACGAACAAAGTGGCCAGCAGAACATCCAGTCCTAGGATTTTAAAATGGAAAGTGATTGCAGAGATCATCCTGTCTGCCTGGCCTACTGCGGACACCGAGTCCTAGAGCGGTCCCTTGGTTTGTCCCAATTCACCCAATGCTAGGAATTGAGATAACTCCGTTAACAAGCTTCAAATGAACTTAATTCGTGGGGTGGCTTCATTTTAGTGAGACAGGTTCTTTAGTGGGGGCTTGGCTTGCCCAGGCTTCTACCACGGGGTGGCTGGGAGGCAGTGTTGTGACGTGGGAAAAAGCTCTCACCCAGAGAGAGCACCGAGAGCTCCTGCCACTTGGTGGCAGATTGTGAGCTAATTACTGGGGATGTGAAAGGGAAATCTAGCGCAGACCTTATAGGGTTGTGGGGCTTAAAAGAGATGCACAGAGCTGGGAACACAGCAGATCTTCAGTGAACAGTAGCTGCTGTTATTACCAGCCGCATGTTTTTATTAGCTGTATATTTATATTATTAGCTATATCTTTTATGTATCATTTACTTGTATGTTTTTATTAGCCATATTTTATTGCTTATATGCATTTTTAATCTGAAACCCATCTTCCTAATTTGTAGTTATGTGCCTTTAATTCTATCTATTTTCCCACCAACCCTAGCAGGGTGACTTGAACCATATGTAATTCATCGGTGTCTCAGTTTCTTATTTGTGTCAGGAGGGAGGGGTTGAACCAAATAATGTAAAAATCCCCCCTTTTAGTCCTAACTTTCCATGTGCTTACCGGTTGGTTTTTAAAAGCCCCAAATCACCAGTTCTCAGTTTTCAGGTTCAAATGATCTACATAAGCCTCCTACAATAATTAATTTCTCTGACTGCCCAATGGAAACTATTGGATTGAAAATCATTGTCAATTGTATACATGCATATAAGTACAACCAATGGACACAAAACTCTGGGGAGGGAGGGTATGTATGAGAGGGGGTGCAAGGTTAAAATATGTACACAGATAATAATTTAATAAAAAAAAAACTTAAAAAAAAACCCAAAATAAAGTATAGAAAGTAAAAAGAAAAAAGAAAAAAAAATCATTGTCAAGAGTTAAAGAAAATGATGATGCTGGGAATGGGAGATAAATCACTGCTTAATAAAAGCTGTCAGGCAAGCAGAATACCAGGGATAAAAATGGATTTGGATTAACTTGGATCTCTGTTTCATATTATTTATTGAAGTAAACTTAAGATGGGTCAAAGAGTTAAATACTTAATGCTGATGTATTAGAGGAAAAAAGTCCTTAGAAAAATGGAATGCCAAATTTAACTCCACTGTGGAAAGAAATAAATATTTGATGCTTGAGAAGTATAGGCTGTGCCCTGGCCAGTGTGGCTCCCTGGTTAGAGCATCAGCCTGTGCACCAAAGGGTCTCGGGTTCAATTTTCAGTCAAGGCCATGAACCTGGGTTGCAGGTTTATCTCTGGTCTAGATTGGTGCGAGCTTGGGAAGCAACCAGTCAATGTGTTTCACATGAATGTTTCTCTCTCGCAACCAAATGACTCTCTCTCTCTCTCTCTCTCTCTCTCTCTCTCTCTCTCTCTCCCTCTCTCTCTTTCTCTCTCTGTCTTTCCCTCCCTCCTTCCCTGTCTTCCAGTCTCTAAAAATCAATGGAAGAAATATCCTCAGATGAGGATTAACTCCACACACACACACACACACACAGAGAGAGAGAGAGAGAGAGAGAGAGAGAGAGAGAGAGAGAGAGAGAGAAGTATAACCTATGACAAGAGCTGCAGTACATATGATCAAATGTGGGAAGTCAAACTAAAACTTGCACATATACAATGTAATGAAATAGATATAGAAAGAAACTAACAGGATAGAGGAAATAAATATGACAACATGTGATAAAAGCTTTACTATCTATATATATAAGAGCCTAAATGACCATTGCAACTGAACGGATGACCAAACAGGCTGCGTGGGGGGGGGCAGTTGGGGACATCCAGGCTGGCAGAGGGGGGAAGTGAGGGGTGACCAGGCCAGTGGGGGGCCAGTTGGGAGTGACCAGGTCAGCAGGAGGCACAGTTAGGGGCAATCAGGCAGGCAGGCAGGTGAGCAGTTAGGTGTCAGTGGTTCTGGATTGTGAGAGGGATGTCCAATCAGGCCTAAACCAGCAGTTAGACGTCCCCCAAGGGATCCCGGATTGGAAAGGGTGCAGGTGGAGCTGAGGGGACCCTCCCCCATGTGCGAATTTCATGCACCGGGCCTCTAGTTCAAATATAGCAAGTACACCCACATAAAAATAACAGGTACCATTCATTTGACAGGCACGAGAGGTGCCTGAACAAGGCATAGTGCATTGCCTCATGGAAAGAGTCTATGAACCAAGAAAAAGAAGGAATATAAAATAAGGTAGCAAAAAATTAGTAAAAATCATAATGTTCGATGGAGCCAGGTCTACATGGTCATCGTAGGAAAACTAGACATGCTTTCTCTCTGCAGAAGGGGTCCATCTCTCTGGAGAATACGTTTCTAATATGTAGCAGCTCTTTACAAACGACTCCTACCCTTTCACCCACTCATTCTATTTTGGAAACACACCCTAAGGAAATACCACACCTAAAGAAAACATCAGTTGTAGAAGCACAAATATAGCGGGTCCATTTATAATACAAAATAAATAAAGAGAAAGGGAAAGGGAGGTTATTTCAGCAAAAAGAGAAAAAGCAGGGACGCACATTCATATAATACACACACACTGTGACATGTTCTCCAGGCAGAAAACGTTTCTGTGGTCTGTGTAAACACAAGGAGCTGCTTTTACAAAAATAATGCTCAGGTGAAGGAGAGAAGCACAAAGTAGCAGTTACATGCGGATTGCAGCTGTAGCGGGTCATGCAACGGTTGTTTATTCAGTCGCGTTTATGTCTCCTGGACTCTGTTTCCTCTGGGAGGCGGATGACTAAGTTGTTTGCTGAAAGTAGTACTTGGGGAAGAGGAGGGAATTTGGGTCTAAGATTTGAAGTAGCTGCGTTGGGGGCTGGGATAAGAGACGAAAGAGGGGGAATTTGGGTCTAAAATTTGAAGTAGCTGCGTTGGGGGCTGGGATAAGAAGCCAAGTGTTGCCGAAACTGGTTTGACTCAGTGGATGGATCATCAGCCTGTGGACTGAGAGGTCCCGGGTTCAATTCCCATCAAGGGCATGTACCTTGCTTGCATGCGCATCCCCGGTGGGGAGTGTGCAGGAAGCAGCTGATTGATGTTTCTCTCTCATCGATGTTTCTGACTCTCTATCCCTCTCTCTTCCTCTCTGAAAAAATCAATAAAATATATTTTAAAAGAAGAAGAAGAAGAAGAAGAAGAAGAAGAAGAAGAAGAAGAAGAAGAAGAAGAAGAAGAAGCCAAATGTTCTTAAAACAGTGGTTGGCAAACTGCGGCTCTTTGACCCCTTGAGATTTTAGCAAAGGCCAGCTTAGAAGTACCCTAATTAAGTTAATAACATGTACCTACCTATATAGTTTAAGTTTAAAAAATTTGGCTCTCAAAAGAAATTCCAATCGCTGTACTGTTAATATTTGGCTCTGTTGACTAATGAGTTTGCCGACCACTGTCTTAGGGGGACTATGGCTGAGGATACAGAGGATACATTTATTCCAATCTAAAGAGTAAATTTATTTTTCCTGGAACTGATCTGAAGTCAGAAGATGGAAGCAAAAAGTAGGAATAAGGTCAATAAACGAAAGTTAGAGTCTGCAAAGAGGTGAAAAGAGTGACAAAGGAACAAGGGAGTTGAAGCATTAGTGACTATATCATCAATCATGTGGTTGAAAGGAATAGAGAGGAGCCATGAACTTGGGTAAATAATGAATAGCTCAGAGCTCAAAGAAAAGGTTAGAGAATCGGGCTCAAGAAGCAGATAGGAACCAAGGGAAATCAGGCAGCCAGCACAGGAATGAATGATCGGGACACCCTGCTTGGCCGCCACTGTTGCCAAGGGGCCCTACTACTACCGGGACTCCCTCCCACCACCCCTAACGGTTCCTCATCTAGGTTTTTCGGCCCTGAATGCTACACACTAAGTTATCTATTTGTCCCTACGGGCCAAGTGTTGTGCCTCAGGCAGGAGAACCCAATGGGCTAAGCCTTGGTCATGTGTCCAATCTCAACTTCTGGGAAGAAGGGAGAAGTACTTGGCCCTTCAGCTTCCATGCTGGGCATGAGCCTCTACCTCCCAGCGGACTCACCAGGGGGACTGCCCCCAATTAGGAAGAGAGATCAGATGCTGAACAGGAAAACAGACAACAGAGAAACCCTCTTATTCACTACTAGAGGCCCGGTGCACAAAATTTGTGCTGGGAGGGGATCTCTCAACCTGGCCTGCACCCTCTTGCAGTCTGGGACCCCTTGGGGGATGTCCACCTGCTCCATGGGGGATCAGGCCCAAGCTGGCAGTCAGACATCCCTCTGGCAGCCCAGGAGCTCTTGGGAGAATGTCCAACTGACGGTTTATGGCCTAATCTGCAGAAGGACATCCTTAGTGCTGCCTAGAAGGCAGGAGAGGATCCCGCTACCGCTGCTGCACTTGCAGCTGTAGCCGGCTTGTGGCTGAATGGACCTCCCTCTTTGGGAGCGCACTGACCACCGGGGGGCAGCCCCTGCATTGAACATCTGCCCCCTGGTGGTCAGTGCATGTCGCAGGGACTGGTCGTTCCCAGTTGTTCCACCCTTAGGTTCAATTTGCATATTACCTTTTTTTTTTTTTTAAATAAATGCTGAGGATTTAAAATATATATATATTTTATTGATTTTTTTTTACAGAGAGAAAGAGAGAGGGATAGAGAGAGTTAGAAATATCAATGAGAGAGAATCATCGATCAGCTGCCTCTTGCACACCCCCTGCTGGGAATGTGCCCACAACTAAGGTACATGCCCTTGACCGGAATTGAACCTGGTTGACGCCCTATCCACTGAGCCAAACCGGTTTCGGCTGCATATTACCTTTTTATTTTACAGGATACTCAGGGAGTGGTTGAGGGTTGACCATTCGTTCTGGGATTATGGGAAAAGTGGGAAAGATGGTAGTTGAAAAATCAGGAGCAAAGGAGGGATACTGAAACTGAAGGTTTTGATGCATTTTTAAATGTTAAGTAAGAGTGCTGGGGGGGGGTAACAATCGGAAGCAGTGTGTGCCTAGCCGTGCATCACATCCTTTCTCTGTCCTCTCAGGCTCTCAGCTAGATGCCATTTCCCAGCCATACAATGGCTTGCTGGCAAATGGAATACGGACAGGATGTGTGGCTGGCATTTCCGGGCCTGATCCATAAAAATCTCCCTTCTCTCTCTTCCTCTTTCTGCTGACTGGACTTCAAGATTCAGGGTAACTCTGTAAGTCAAGATGGAAAAAGTAAGAGACTCCACTGGCCTGGGCCCCGACCATCTGAATGGAGCAGACCCTTTTCACACAAACCCCCTGCCAGTTGGATGTGAGATGAATGGGAGATGACCCAGGGATGAACTTCTGTGAGGAATAGTCAATGAGATTTGGGAGTTGGTTATAACATTTAACGCAACCTTAACTAGTGTGTAACTGGAGAAAGTTTTTGTTAGGGACCATAGTTACTAAGAATGGAGGTGGGTGGGCTTGGAATTCCCATTCTGCCACTCACTAGCTGTCTGACTCTGAGTGAGTCACTAACTCTCTCTAAGCCTCAGTGTGCTCTGCTGTAAAATGGGAATAATTATGGCACAATCCTATAGTGATGTGTAAAACTATTGTAATTCATTAGTGATCATTATATGATACTGAAGTACATTATGCATAATTAGTAAGAATTCAATAACTAGGCCGAAACCAGTTTAGCTCAGTTGATAGAGTGTCAGTCTGCGGACTGAAGGGTCCCAGGTTTGATTCCGGTCAAGGGCATGTACCTTGGTTTCAGGCACATCCCCCAGTAGGGTGTGTGCAGGAGGCAGCTGGTCAATGTTTCTCTCTCATCGATGTTTCTAACTCTCTATCTCTCTCTTCCTCTCTGTAAAAAAATCAATAAAATATATATATATATATTTAAAAAGAATTCAATTACTGGTAGCCATTTTGTTATTAGTCAGCTGGGGAGCAGATTAAATCCTAAAATTAGCCTCTCTTGCGTGTCTCTCACACAGCCTCAGGGCACAGCACTGTAAGTTGAATGCCACTTTTAAATAATGGAACCGCAGTGAATAGCCAATCACACGGTCATTGTACTTTCTTCCTGGTTTTGTCATTAGATTTTTTTCTACCGCAGTTATAGGAAAATCACGTGGCTGGTTCCAGGTTCCTAGGGAAACTCTAACGTGCGACTGAAAGGGTAATGGAACCACAACCCCACCTGGCCTCCCAGTGAGGACTGGTGATTCCTTTCTGCGAGCCCTCTGCACCTCTGACGCTGTATGGCATTTCCTGTGGCCCAGCTTGCCTCCCCGCATCCGCATACTGGAAGTAAATGAAAGCAAGTTTAACCACAGGCTGACATAGAAGGTCAAGGAGAACCAAGAGAGGGTAATGAAGCGCCCCCTGGCGACAGCAGTGGAAGTTGCTATGGGTCCTGGGCTGGAAGAAGCAATGGGCAGGGATGTGCTGGAATCTGGTACACTGTGGTTCTGGGAGAAGGCAGCTCCTTGGGAGTTGTGGCTGGAGTGGGTGTGAGAGGCATGTGGCCTCTTATCAAACCTGAGCAGGGCAGGGAGGGAGCCAGGGCAATGAAAACATCCCCTTCTCTCCTCTGTCCCTCATTTCCTGATGTGCCTCATGGACTGGCCCAGTCTGAAATCAGAGGACCAGGGGCACTGGGCGGGCTGGAAAAAGATAGAGCGTGGATCTAGAGAAGCCAAGGATGGTACCCTGCTCCTTTGGTATGGTGAACAACAGCTTCTTCTTCCTCTTCTTCTTCTTCTTCTTCTTCTTCTTCTTCTTCTTCTTCTTCTAATATATATTTTATTGATTTTTTTACAGAGAGGAAGAGAGAGGGATAGAGAGTTAGAAACATCGATGAGAGAGAAACATCTACCAGCTGCCTCTTGCATACCCCCTACTGGGGATGTGCCCGCAACCAATGTACATGCCCTTGACTGGAATGGAACCTGGGACCTTTCAGTCCCCTGGCCGATGCTCTATCCACTGAGCCAAACCGGTTTCGGCGGGATGGTGAACTTCTTACATATCTTTGTCTATGCCTTCACATCCTCCATGCTCAGCAAAGGACTCAATGGAATCTAGGTGAACAAATGAACATGGAGAGCAAAGATACCTGCATTTAAATTGGAAGGAAAATATAAAATGTCCCCATATCCTGCATTTGCCCTGGACATAAGGAAGCCCCTCCTGGAAACCACATCAGTTCACTCTGTGCCTCAGGAGCCCCTGGCATCCCGGTCCTTGAGGTCCACCCTTCATCGCCACTGGCCATTGCTCTTCTCCCCTGAGGCCACTCCTCCCTGTGGTCCTGTGCCGTCCTGCAGAGGTCAGCCTTCCCCGCTGGAGAGCAGCTTCCGAAGCCCTTCACAGAGGCTGAGGCATCAGCACCAATGCCCAATCGCCTGTCCCTCCTCATCTTAGGTTTCCTTGACCCTTTCCCTTGCTCTTGGGCTGTGTTAGATATTATTCATTTGACTGCAATTGCTCAAGTTTTGTCAGTCAATAGATTAAAAAAAAAAAACCTGTTAGTGGTCACAGCAAAAAGAAAGGATACATCAGAGAAACAAAACCCATTTCAGCACCCATCACTTCCGGGGAGGACAGCAGCTCTGACCTGTGCAGGATGGATGTTCAGGACAGTCTGCTGGTCTTCCTTCCTTAGTGGAGTCCTGCTCCATAGGAAGTTTTCTTCATGTGGGGTTCAGAAAAGTATTTTAGAGGTGAAGAGTGTAACAGATCAGCACGACTCCAGAGTGACAGTGAAAAGCATATGCGTTTATTGGCAAAGGAGAAGCTTTCATAGGAAGTCATAAATGCACTGCATGAATAGTAGACACAGTGTCCTTAGGAGCTTCATGCAAATGAGATTTTCATATATTTGAAATCAATTTGTTTTGGACAAGTCCTTTGTCTGATGATCATATAGGAAGGAAAAGTGGACAATGGGTATGTGGAAAATGTGTTTCCAGTTATTTTTCTGGACGGCTTAGTTGCTCTATTTCCTCTGAAGACCATGAGAAGGAAAATATTAGAAACAGAAATTTGGTCAGAAGGATATCATCTCCAGGTATGTGCAACCTTAGCATTCATATGAAAAGATCTTTTAAGGATTTAATTTTTAACAACCATCACTAATCATTAAGCCCATTCACATTTTCTACCATTGAACATGTCACTGAAGGTCACCGATCAAGTTTCCTTTTGGTCATGACTTAGTCATGTGAACCTTGGTCAAGCTCACCCATCACTTACTATAGGAAAGATTTTCTCAGGTAGGCAAGATGCACTTTCTTCAGCTCCTGATAGCCAAGTTAGGAGTCTGAGGTCATAAAATAGTACTCCCGTATTGTCTTAAACATATGCATTTATGACCTATAGTTTATGGATGAACTTACTGTTTTTTCAATGGTTTTTTTGTTCAAGCCTTATACTGGTACTCCAGGGATTTAATGAAAAATGAGAAGTGGCCCAGATGTGGCTCACTGGTTGAGCATTGACCTATGAACCAAGAAATCACAGTTCAATTTCTAGTCAGGGTTGCAGGCTCCATCCCCAGAAGCGAGTGTGCAGAAGACAGCTGATTGATGTTTTTCCTCTCATCAATGTTTCTAACTCTCTCTCCCTTCCTCTCTGTAAAAAAAAATCATTAAATATATATTTTAAAAAATAAAAAAAAAATAAAAAAAATAAAAAAGTGAGACATGGACCTTACTCCAAAATAGCTTCTCAAGTTGGAGAGAAATGAACGTTTTTGATAATTATCCAGACCAAAACATCACAGTCATCCCAAAAATGTTTTTGATTAAACATTATTTGTGTGGAGAGAGCTGGCTGAAGACAATTAGAGAAGCTCCTAAAAAAAAGGAAAAAGAAACGCGATTGGGTAGAATTTGAAATAAGAAGGGTCAGGGAGGGAACTGATGTGAGCCAGGAGGCCAGAGACACGTTACTGACCCTTTGAACTTGATTTCTCTGTGGGGCACGGAATGGGTAAAATGTAAGCCCCCAGTAAATAGCTTAATTGCGGCAGCATCATGTGGGTCCTCTAACTCTTGTGGCCAAACAATTGTGTGCCCCAATTAATTGTGTGAAATCTTTCCCGGGTAAATGCTCAGACTGTAATGGAGGGAAAGGAAAACAAAACAACATACCAAACCACACTGCATAAATGATTCTACTTTAGAAAGGCTATTAAGGAATTATTATGTTTCAAGACTAAACAAACACAAAGCAATAGGGGAAAAAAAGTAGACAAGAAAATCAGTATTGGCGAGTGATTCTAAATACCCATTTACCGTTACTGAATTATAAAAACACCAGAGGCCCGATGCACAAAACTCGTGCAAGAGGAGGCCTTCCTTCCCCCAGCTGCCAGCTCTGGCTTCCCTCTGGCACCCGGACCCGGGCTTCCCTCGCAGCCCTGGCTTCATCTGGAAGGGCATCCGTCTAATTAGCGTATTAGGCTTTTACTATTATAGATATCTATTATATTAGGAAGGTGATTACAAAGGATGTATCCAGAGGCACTGACTACAGATGACAAAGCAAACAAATGAAAAAAACATCAAGTAGAGAGGATCCAAGATGGCTGCTCGGGTAGACATCTAGCAGCGGCAGCACACAACAATTTCAATGGAATACAACTAAAATGTAGAGTGGACATTGCCCAGAGCTACAGGTAGTCGACTGACTGAAATTTCTACAACAAGAAGGAAAGAGAAAACCAGAAAGAAAATCAGAGGAGCTGAAAAAAAGCCTAAGGTACGGAGACATGCTGCGCGCGCCTGCCCGCCCGCACGCGCGCGCGGAGAGGTCGTAGCCGGAGAGGAGGAGAGGGCGGGGAGCCGCCTTTCCTTCCCTAGCAGGAAGGAAATAAAACCCCCAGCCTGGGCTGAACCCCCGAACCGGCAGCACTGAGCCCCCCCGAACCGGCAGCGCTGAGCCCCAGTTATGGGCCAGACCCTGGGGACCCAGGCTCCGGCGGGAGGAGACAGGGCCGTGAGGCGGAAAAACGGCGAAAGGCAGGGCCCCGGGAGTCGCGCGCAATGCGCGCAGAGGACTGAATGTTGACTCTGATGCTGGGTTGCTCTAGCCGGAAGAAACAAGGCCTCCGGCGGCGCTGAGCCTCAGTCCGGACTGCTCCGAACCCCAGTTCTGGGCCAATCCCTGGGGACCCAGGCTCAGGCAGAGGGAGACGGGGCTGTGAGGTGGAGTCCGGGGAGAGCGGCGAAAGGCCGGGCCCCCGGGACTCGCGCAAACTGCGCGCAGAGGACAGTCTGTGGGACTCGCGCAAACTGCGCGCAGAGGACAGTCTGTTGACACTGATGCTGGACTTCCCTAGCGGAAAGGAGAAAAAAAAAGCTCTAGGCTGGGGGAACGCGGAGGGGAGCGGAAGCCCCTGCCGGACTCCAGCCAACCGGGCACCAGCAAGGAGGCGGGCCACGGAGCCCCTGGGGGCGTGGGTGTCCCTGAGCCTTTGACCACTGAGCTCGGGCAATGGAGCCAAGGCCGAGGGCTGCTTCCTGGGCGGCGCCGCCGTCCCGGCAACAGGCTGAAGCAGCACAGGAGCCCGCGGAGAACAAAGGGGTGCCACAGGCCAACCTGCTGAGCTCCCAGGACAAGGAGGAAGAAACCAAAGAAGTTCTCAATGTGAAGAAATCAAGTGAGAGCAAAAAATAGTAAAATTACTTAAGAAAGAATACAAAGAAGATCTTGAAAAATCAAAGACTAAGTCAGAACTCAACTCACCAGCCAACATTGCAACATAAATGCGTTTTAAAAAGAAAAAAAAAAAGGACAGAATGTTGGAACAGCGACGGCCAGGCCTAGAGTGGCCAGGCACAAGGCAGTGGCAGCCAGACCCGGAGCAGCAACGGCCAGGCCCCAGAACAACAGCAGCCAGAACCAGAGCATCAACAGCCAGCACTGGAGTAGCCAGACCTGGGGCAGTGGCAGCCAGGCATGAGGCGGAGGTGGCCAAGCCCAGGGTGGCCAGTCCAGGAACACCCAGACCCGGAGTGGCCGGGCCCGAAGAAGCCGGGCCCAGAGCAGCCGGGGTGGGAGCAGCCAGACCCAGAACAGCAGTAGCCAAGCCCAGAGCATCCAGGTCGGGAGTGGCCAGGCTCGGAGCGGCCGGGCCCGGGGCAGCCGGGCCCAGAGCAGCCGGGTCAGGTGCGGCCAGGCCCGGAGCAGCGACTGCCAGGCTGGGAGCGGCCAGGCCCGGGGGAGCAGCCGGGTCGGGTGCGGCCAGGCCCGGAGCAGCGGCTGCCAGGCTGGGAGCGGCCAGGCCCGGGGGAGCAGCCGGGTCGGGTGCGGCCAGGCCCGGAGCAGCGGCTGCCAGGCTGGGAGCGGCCAGACCCGGGGGAGCAGGCGGGTCTGGTGCGGCCAGGCCCGGAGCAGCGGCTGCCAGGCTGGGAGCGGCCAGGCCCGGGGGAGCAGGCGGGTCTGGTGCGGCCAGGCCCGGAGCAGCGGCTGCCAGGCTGGGAGCGGCCAGGCCCGGGGGAGCAGGCGGGGCTGGTGTGGCCAGGCCCGGAGCAGCGGCTGCCAGGCTGGGAGCGGCCAGGCCCGGGGGAGCAGCCGGGTCGGGTGCGGCCAGGCCCGGAGCAGCGGCTGCCAGGCTGGGAGCGGCCAGGCCCGGAGCAGCAGCAGCCAAGTCCAGAGCAACTAGGTCGGGAGCGGCAGTGACCAGACCCGGAGCAGCTGGTTGTGGAATGAACCAGAGCAACAGAGGCCAGGCCCTGAGCAGCCAGGCCCGGAACAGCTCGCTCCTTGCCGGCCCCTGCCCCACGGCTGCTTCTCAGACATGGCTGGAAACTTTCGTGGGAACTTGAGGGTCTGCTGAATCAAGTGATGAAGGCTTAGATCTGGATGTGTTGAGTTAGTTTAGGACTGGGGTGTTGATCTGTGAGTGCCTTGGGTGGGGCCTGGATGAGGCTGGTTGACCTAGTGGGAAATGTCTTTTGTGTGAAGTGTATCATTGGGCATGTGGAGGTATTATTGATATGAGAAAATGCTAAGTAACTGATTTACTATCTGAAAAGGGATTTACTATTGGGGAAATTGAGGGAAGAAGAGACTGAACATAAACTGCACCTATGGATGAGGACAATGGGGGATGGGGGGGGGACGGAGGGTGGGGTGGGAACCTGGTGGCGGGGGGAAGAAATGAGGAACCTTTGTAATAATATGAACAATAAAGATTGATTTTAAAAAAAAAAAAAAAGAAAAGAAAAAAGAAAAAAACATCAAGTAAACATGACAAAGGAGACTTAATGTATGCACTCTCTCTCTCTTTCTAAATTTTTACTGGTGCCTGAGCTTGATTAGGGTTGCTCATCCACAGCCTTATTGCCATTTTGGGCAGGGTCATCCTTTGGTGGGTGGGCTGTCTGTGCATTGCAGAATGCTTGGCAGATTCCTGTCCTCTACCTACCAGAGCATCCTTCCCCACGCCCAGCAGAGACAACCAACCAGATGTCCGCAGATATTGGTAAAGGTCCCCTGCGGGTGGGGGAGTCACTCCTGTTGAGAACCACTGGTTTAGACAATAAGGGTTTTGGTGTGTGTGTTTGTTGTTGTTGTTTTTTTTAAACTTCTGAGTACTTTTAACAAAGGATCACTTATATAAGGGTAGAGTGTGTGGTTAGCCCAGACATTTTAAAACATTTGTACAAGGAAGTACCTCATTTATTCCTAGCAGTCTCAAGCATGTCTGATAGAAAACCACAAAATAATATTTCTGAAAAGGCCACCAGATGTCTTGAGGTCTCCAAGCCAAGTCTTGGATGTTCTTGGCAGCTGACCCCCGCTGGCTGAGGGCAGAGACTGTCTGAGGTCAGTCTGGTGCAGACTCTCAGGTTGTTATCTGGTGAGCATTCAGCGGCTGATCAACCAATCGGGCAGGGTCTCAGGTGAAGACAGACGACTCCTCCCCAGGACTTATAATGTCATCTCAGAGTGGGTGTGCAAGATGTAGGGAGCATGTCAGCTGACTGAGTTCCAAGGATGGACCTTTTGTGTCGGGACAGAGCAAGCCCAATGGCTCAGCCTTTGCCGGGCAGTGCTCTGTGGTCACATGGGGTCCATGCTGTGATCAATGCCTATCGCTATGCAGAATTACCTCATGGGTACTGGTAATGCCGTCCTCTTCTCGGTCTTTAGGGCTGTAAGCACTGCTATCCTTTTAAGAGGATATTTTTATATGAACATCTGGCACCTGGATTCCTTTTGGGGAGAGCGCTGACTTTATTGGGGGAAAAACTATTTGTTGAATACTTGGAATGGGATGAGCAATGTTCTCAGTTACTATATATATATATATATATATATATATATATATATATATATATTATTGACTTTTTACAGAGAGGAAGGGAGAGGGATAGAGAGTTAGAAACATCTATGACAGAGAAACATCAATCAGCTGCCTCCTGCACACCCCCCACTACAGATGTGCCAGCAACCAAGGTACATGCCCTTGACTGGAATCGAACCAGGTTCCCTTCAGTCCGCAGGCAGACGCTTTATCCACTGAGTCAAACTGGTCAGGCTGTTCTCAGTTACATTTATGTGAAAAAACTCCTTCTGATTACAAATGCTTTATGTGAGAGAAAGGGACAGTTCCTTTGGGGGAGATGGCAAGGTGAAGGGAAGAAGGGAAGAAAAATAGAATGAGGGATAAGAAAGAGGGCAAAAGGTTGTGTAATTTTCATCTTCGCTGGGCCCCCAAAACATCACAGCAAAAATATTTATTTATTAGGGACACAGTAGGCGGCAAGTAATAGATTACCAGACTCCTAGTGGCTTTGATAGATGGGATTTTATTTAAAACCCGAGTTACATGGCTGTTGGCATGAGTTTAACTGCTCAGTGATCATCAGGGACCCAGGCACTTTCCATATTTCTACTTTATTGTCCTTATTCTGTTGACCTTTGTGTTCATGCCTGCCACATTATGGTCTCCGGTTGGTGCTGTGGCCTCATATGTAAGACCAAATTCAAGACAGGAAGCCTGGCCAGTGTTGCTCAGTGGTTGAACATCAATCTATGAACCAGGAGGTCAAGGTTTGATTCCCGGTCAGGGCAAATGCCCAAGTTTGTGGGGTTGGTCCCCAGAGGGTATGTGCAGAGGTGGCCAATCAGTGATTCTCTTTCATCATTGATGTTTCTATCTCTCTCCCCTTCCTTTCCTCTCTGAAATCAATAAAAATACATTAAAAAAAAAAAAAAAAAAGACAGGAAGAAGGAAAAGCTTCCAATGATGGCCATGTTCTTTTAACAAAGTAAAATCCTTCCCAGAAACACTCCCAGCAAGTTTCTAATTATATCACGTGGCCTCCCTGAACTCCAGGAGGAAATAATTAGCTTTTATGTCCTTGTTAATAGAGGCAGGTAAGGGAGAAAACACGGTGCCACGTCAGCCGGCCTCCATGACCCGCTACATCTCCAGAACTCATCATGTCGATGGGCCGTGTGAGCTAGTGTGGGAAATGAAAGAGGGTGATGCGTTTCATGTTGGGAACGGATCTGGCCCGAGTGCAAGCAGTTCATGGGAAGGTCAGAGGTCAGAGAGCAGGGGAGGCCAGGACATTGCAGCCTCCAGAATGAGCAGAAATTGAGGCTAGGCTTTGGGCCTCCGCAGGCTGTGGATTGGAGGGGCGGGGCAATCACAACAATTTTATCTCATGGTTGATATCTGGGTGATATTCACCTCTAGCTAGTCATCAATTCCTACTAATCATTCTTCTCTGTGGTCTTCAAAGTTGCCACTTTTACACAGCTCCCTGGCCTCTCACTTCACTGCTAACATCTTCAGTGCCATTCCTGAAATGTCCATTGTCGCCTTGTTTCACTGCCTTTTCTTCTAGACCGGCCTCCTACAGCTTGAGGGCGTCAAGCTGCTGCCCCTTACCGAATAAGTTGCAAAATTGCTTTTAGGGAGAAAGAGCAGAATGAATAAATGGCTGGAAAACAGAATGCCTTGGCTGCTGATAGGAAATGAACAGCAGAAGTGCTCATCCTAACCCTGGGATTGAAATGTCCCCTCTTTTGCTCCTGAGAGCTCATTCCTCAAACACAGAAGTCCTTTGGCCTCAGGTCCACAGTCTGGCTGTGGCAATGCGGAGAGCCTCTGATTCCAGGTACAAAGAAGGCCCACACCGATAATTTGTAGTGAAAATTATTTGTAGAATTGGAAGAGATATGTTACCTTTCTCTGTAACGAGCAACAGAAATATTTTATTTTAAAAATATATTTTATTTATTTATTTTTATTTATATTTATTTTTTACAGAGAGGAAGGGAGAGAGATAGTTAGAAACATCGATGAGAGAAAAACATCAAGCAGCTGCCTCCTGCAAGCCCCCCACAGGGGATGTGCCTGCAACCAAGGTACGTGCCCTTGACCGGAATCAAACCCGGGACCCTTCAGTCCGCAGGCTGACACGCTATCCACTGAGCCAAACCGGCTTCAGCAACAACAGAAATATTTTAAAGCAAACTCTGAGCAATAACCATAAATAGAAAATTCGAGAACCCCTTTCACGTCCCGAGTGATTCAGGGTTCAAATTCAAGGTTCAGGCTCTGAAGGAGGCCGCACACAAATGAAAAGTATTAATTTGGGAATCTTGAGGGCCAGGTGGGAGCTAACCTCTAGGAGGTGTACCCCTCTCCGGCCTTGCTATCCCTTTTATTAAGACTTTGGGATCCACCCATAAAGGCAGGCAATTCTAATAATAGCCAAGCAGCAAGGATTTACATAAGAGTGGCAGGTGGAAGTTGCTTCAGCTATCATTGTGTCAATTAGATGGTGAGTGATTGGCTCTGGCCTTTCAGAGCTTCTAGGGTTAACCAGCCTTCCGGGTTCCTTGTCCACACCTCTCTGCAGGTGAAGGCAATGGGCGGTTTCCGACAAGAAAATGTGTTTCAGAATGTTTGATTTTCTTGGGAAAATGCTAAAAATATGTGGCTAACTGGAAGACACCAGCTCCAAAAGGGCATGTTTGATCTGAGTCTATTTCACACACACACACACACACACACACACACACACACACACACACACACACTGCATCATTTGGGTACGTTAGGCACCAAGTTTAACATGTAATCTCCAGTCCATTGTTTCATTCTCGTGTTTAATCTACACAACAAGCCAATCTATTTTTTTTTGTTTTTCACTTTTTTTGTTTTGTTTTGCTTTTTTTTTTTTTTTAGTTTCTTTATTTTATTTTATGTTTTTAATTAAAAAAAATCAAATTATTATCTGTGTACATATTTTAACATTGCCTCTCCCTCTCATACATACCCTCCCTCTCCAGAGTTTTATGTCCATTGGTTGTACTTATATGCATGTATACAAGTCCTTCGGTTGATCTATTATCTCCCCCAGATCTCCCTACCCTCCCCACTGTAATTTGACAGTCTGCTTGTTGCTTTACTGTCTTTATATCTATCTTTTGATTCATCAGTTTATAATGTTCTTTATTATCCATAAATGAGTGAGGTCATGTGGTGTTTCTCTTTCATTGACTGGCTTATTTCACTTAGCATGATGTTCTCCAATTCCAACCAGGTTGCTGCAAATGATGAGACTTCCTTCTTTTTTATGGCAGCATAGTATTCCATTGTGTAGATGTACCAAAGTTTTTTGATCCAATCCTCTGCTGATGGGCACCTAGGCTGTTGCCAAATTCTAGCTATTGTAGATTGTGCTGCTATGAACATGGGGGTGCATATATCCTTTCTGATTGGTGTTTCTAGTTTCTTGGGATATATTCCTAGGAGTGGGATTACTGGGTCAAATGGGAGTTCCATTTTCAGTTTTTTGAGGAAACTCCACACTGTCCTCCACAGTGGTTGCACCAGTCTGCATTCCCACCAGCAGTGCACGAGGGTTCCTTTTTCTCCGCAACCTCGCCAACACTTGTCGTTTGTTGATTTGTTGATGTTGGCTGTTCTGACAGGTATGAGAAGGTACTGCATTGTTGTTCTGATTTGCATCTCTCAAGCCAATCCATTAATATGTATCAAGGTCACAGTTGCTTAAGATGAAAACGTAACAGAGTAGATACTGCCAGCAGGCAGGACTACTTTGGAAAGCCCCACCCTCCTTGCTGGGCTATTTTGAGAGATGGCTGTTGTTCCTTCTTTTACTGTAACCAAGCAGCTCTCTCACTGCTCAGAAGCACAAGAGGCAGGTCAGGGGCTGGGAACAGAGAGCCACGCCGCCTGCACCGCAGGCGGGATGTGAGCACAGCTCAGGGCGAGTTTGCAAGTCATTTCACCTTCCGTTTGTGCCAACTTTAGAATGAAAGCTTAAATCACTTGCTACTTTACCACATTAGTTTATTTATTATCGCCCTAGTGGCCCCATATTTACATTTTTAGAAAGGTTCAAGTGGATGTGACGTATCGATATATGAGGAAGTTGATCGTATTTATTTTTTTTAATAATGGGATTGTAAGAAAACTTTTACTTTATTCTCCTCTACAGTTTCTACAATGAAGCCATAGTCCTTTTCCAATCAGGAAAAGTTATTTAAAAATAATCAAATGGCCGAAACCGGTTTGGCTCAATGGATAGAGCGTCGGCCTGCGGACTGAAAGGTCCCGGGTTTGATTCCGGTCAAGGGCACGTACCTTAGTTGCAGGCACATCCCTAGTGGGGGTGTGTGTGTGTGTATGTGTGTGTGCAAGAGGCAGTTGGTCGACGTTTCTAGCTCTCTATCCCTCTCAATTCCTCTCTGTGTAAAATCAATAAAATATATTTTAAAAAAATAAAATAAAATCAAACGGTAAAAGCTCATCAATAATGTTCCTTTCACATTTCCCCCCAAGAGTCTCAGCAGTTTGAAGGTAGAAGTTGTTACAAAAGCTGCCATGGGGGGTTCTGGACGCTGACTCCAGCCTGTGCCAGCTCCAGACCCCACAGGTCTGCCATCTTTCACTTCCCGTGGTTAATTCCAATAGGATGACAGGATTGGGGATAAGTCAATTCAGCCAAATTTGGGAACAAACCATCTACCCACTACCAACCTGGGATGCAGCAGTGCCAGATTATAAACTCCCACACCACCTTTGCTCCGTGGATTATTAGTTCTGCCATTCCTTTGTTGTGTACCGTCCTAGTATTTGCTAACCGCGTGGTATGGTTGCTGTCACAGAGGTAAGGATTCCAAATTCTCCAATGTTTAGTAATGGATTCTTAAGAGAAGTACTTTGTACAATATGAGAATTTGGTTTAGATGTATCACGCTGAGAATTTCGCAGGACAAATTAGTACTGCTATCTTTTTACACATATGTAGAAACTCAGCCAGTGCAGCCACTCTGTGCCATTCAGCCAGCATGCAAATGTGTTTTGCGTTCGCAGATAGTTTTCAGAGTCCATTTCCTGGACCTTTAGGGTGCAGAGCTGGGATGCTCTTGCTCTGTGCTTGCAAAGCCCTTTCATCTTGGTGCCTAAGCTCAGACACTGCAGGCCATATTTTTAAAAGGATAGGGAATATATTCAGGGCATCCTCCCAAACAAACCTTCATTGGGCTAAGTTTTATTTGAGGCTGAGAAGTCCGTTTGTCCAGCAGGAAATGATGAGGATCCATAGGCCACCTAGGGCTGCTCTGTCCAAGGAAATTGCTGTGGTTTTCAGCCCCGCCCCTTTCTGCTCTTGACCTGTGGCTCAGTTCAGACAGCTTTGAACGTCTAGAAGCAGCCACAAAAGGACCTCTGCAGGAAGTTTGCAGAGTCCACTGAGAAGGGGGACGGAGTAAAAAGCAGGTCATTTATTTTTGTATCCTTCTTTGCCTTTGCCTTTTTATTCCCTGGCTCTTTCTCCCCAGGAGCAGTTTTGTCGGGAGGAGCAAAAGCTCATCGCCTTAAGATCCATCTAGATATGAAACAGGGAGGGATTGATGTTACTACTGTTCTTTTTCAGAGGAAAACAGAAGCAAACTGGACGACCCGCTTGTGGGAGGGATGGCAGACACTTCGAAGAGACCACAAAGCTATAGAGTTGTTTTAGTGTCCACATATATGATGAGCTTCAGTGCAAGGTTGTTGTTTTTTGTTTGTTTTCGTCCGCCTGATGAATTGTCTGCCCTTCGTAAGTGAAATCCCATTTGCAGAGTGCAAATCTTTTCTCTGAGCTAGAGCTTGCTGCTCCGTTTTCATAAAAGTGTCCACAAGGACAAAGGAGTTCTTGTGGGCCCAGTAGATGATATAGATAACATACTTTAGGAGGTTACCAATGAAGGCCACGAAGGACCGCAGATTCTGCCTTGGTTTGAAGCAAGCCTCCTCCCATATCTGAATCCCCTAACCAGGTTTCTACGAAGCTTTTATCTGTCATTAAGCTTCTGGGAAATATACTTCAAATGAAGGTGGAACAGAAGGTCTTCTCAGGGCCGCCTTTCCTTTTCTGGCAATGGTAATTGTTTAGTTCACTCTTTTAAAAAAAATTATGCTTTTTAAATTTATATTTTAGAGAGATAGAAAGGGGGAAGGGGGAGAGAAACATTGATGTGAGAGACAAACATTGATCAGCTGCCTCCTATACACACTCCATCAAGGACTGAGCCCACAACCTGGGCATGCTCATTGACCAGGAATCGAACCACCAACCCTTCGGTGCATGGGGTGATGTTAAACCAACTGAACCACACCGGACAGAGATAATTCATTCTTCTTCTTTTAAAAAAAATATATTTTATTGATTTTAGAGAGGAAGAGTGTGATAGAAACATCAACGATGAAAGAGAATCATTGACTGGCTGCCTTCTGCATGCCCCATACTGGGGATTGAGCCCGCAACTCAGGCATGTGCCATTAGCTGGACTCGAACCTGGGACCCTTCAGTCCCCCTTCTATCCACTGAGCCAAACCAGATAGGACCATTCTTTAGAATCGTTGTATTCATTCAGGTTCATGAACCTTTATGTGTCTTTTAATGTAAGACAAATTTTTGTTGCTGTTGTTCTCTCTTTTTCTTTTTCTTTTTCTTTTATTGTTGAAAGTATTGCATTAACCCTTCTTAGACAAGACACATTTCAAATGGAATTCAGTCATAATGTTCTTTATAAGCATTGTATTTCACTATAGTTCTTGCTTTTGGCCACTGACACTATAGAGAGTGATTTAAAATTGCTAGTGTGAGCCTGTGCTTTCCTGTGTTGGCAGAGCCCATCAACACTGCTCTCTGCAGACAGGATGACAGCCCAGATTGCTGAGACCCTGCTGGATGGGTCAGTGAACCTCCATCCTGGGCTGAAGCATTCTGAAGGACACAACTGCAGGAAGCAAAAAATTCCAGTCCAGCCAACCACTCTATACATATTTACCATTGAGCCAGCATGGTGTGTGTCATTATGGGAGCAAAGAGGTGCTGGCATGCTGTGTGCATATACTCAGGGGAAGGAGGGGGAGGAATGGATATATAATAAGGGTTCATCACTTTCTGGGCCTGGTGCCAGCAAGTATAGACCTACACAAAGAGATAGAGGGCATGGCTGCTGCTCCCAGGAGTATGCAAGTGAATAGGAGAGTAAAATACATACACACACACATATACTCTCTGCACCTTATGTTCTTACATCCTATTGGAGCAAACAAAGCTATCCTCACCACTTGATGAGACGGGTGCTATTATCTCCATTGTGTAGCCACGGAAAGGGAGGAAGAGAGTAAGGCTGATAAGCTTATAGCTGGGATCCTACGTGCTCACCTGACTCTATTTCCTTTTCCTCCAGGGCATAGAGGCAGACTACACTTCCCAGACTCGTCCTCGTGGACGGTACCCTCCCACACAATCCATGCTTAGGTTTCTCCTTTTCTGGGAAGTTGCAAATGCTTTAGGGGTTGGTGGAGACACAAGGGGTGAAGGAGCATGGGTCCTAAGTCATTGTTTGGAAGAGCGTCACCCAGGAGGGCCGCCTGACCAGGAACATCCACAATGGATTATTTCCTGAGTGAAAAATCAACTTTTTGCATCAAACACTAACATGCTGGGACTACTTGTTACAGCAGCACCACTCCAGTGGTACAGGTGGAGTTCTCACAGTCCATGGCCACAGAGCTCCTCCTAATTGTGCTTCCTACGGTAATTGATGCTTAGATAAGTATCAGTAATCTATTTATTACTGTTACTTTTGAAAAAAAATTTTTTTAATTTATTGCAGAGAGGAAGGGGGAAAGAGAGAGAGAAATAGAAACATCAATAATGAGAGAGAATCATTTGTCAGCTGCTTCCTGTATGCTCCCTACTGGGGATCGAGCCCATAGCCCTGAGCATGTGCCCTGAATGGGAATCGAACTATTGACCTTCAGGTGCATGGGTCCATGCTCAAAAACTGAGCCACACTGGCCAGGCTACTTTTGTTAGTTTTCTCTATTGTTTTAAGCAAAAAGCATAATACACGTCCTATGACTACTACCGTGTTTCCCCGAAAATAAGACATCCCCTGAAAATAAGACCTAGCGCAACTTCGGGAGAAAAAATTAATATAAGACACTGTCTTATTTTCGGGGAAACAGGGTAGAACACAAAAGATATAAGAAGGTATTTATTATATTGAGGATATTGAACAGCATTCTTTTTCTTTTACTACATATACCATTGAAGTTTTAGGACATGTCTTCATAGATCTACTTGTAACAGAAAAGTAATTTAAATTTCTCTTATTAAAAAAATTTCTCTTAGGTCTGGAATTTCTTTCTCTCTCACGTTTCTTTCCCTTTCTGGTAATGTAACTGTTCGTTACAGATTTTTTCCTAGTATACTTGAAACTCTGGCTATTCAAGAGGTTAGTCATGCCCTAACTGGTTTGGCTCGGTGGATAGAGTGTCAGCCTGCAGACTGACTGAAAGGTCCCAGGTTCGATTCCGGTCAAGGGCATGTACCTTGGTTTGGGCACGTCCCCAGTAGGGGGTGTGCAGATGATCGATGATGTTTCTCTCTCATCGATGTTTCTAACTTTCTATCCCTCTCCCTTCCTCTCTGTAAAGTAAAAAAAAAAAAAAAAAAAAAAAATTTCTCTTAGTTAAATGTCAAAATTAAGCTCAAAATCTAATTGATTTCCCCTTACTAATCTAATCTAAGTAATTTATGTAAACGCTGCACGAAGTTCATACAAGGTGCTTGGCCCTCGCAGGCCTGGTTTCATCCCAGAAGGTCGTCCGGACGGTGGTTCTGCTGTTCAGTCTAATTAGCATATTAGCTCTTTATTATATAGGATTGTCTAGACTAAAGCCCAAGTGTATTGAGAGGCTACATGGTAAGAACCAGGCGATGAAGTTGCAGCTTATCAGTAGGCTGCTACGCTTTCCCGTCCGCCTTTCTTCCTTGTGAACAGTGATGTTGGTACTTAGACTCTGTTTCCAGGAAACCACTGTGTGATTCCTGTGACCTTACTGTACGGCATTTTGTATTGCACGTGGAACTCAAAAAGAGTCAGTACTACAACTCAAGTTTATTTAATAAAATGACTTGATATTTAATACACAAGCATACTTTTGAGACTTTACCATTTTTATTATTTCATGGACTTCAATGATTGATTGAAATCTAGATAGGCTAACTCAGACAAAGAATATTTCTGCAGGGATGAGTTGTTGAAAAAAAGATGAGGTAGGGAAAAAAACATAATAGAAACAGTGAATAGAACAGAAAAGCAATGTTTGAATTATGGTAATTTAGATATGAAAGAAGGTGATTGCATGCAAGACATAAACATGAGGGAAATCAAATAAGGGATACATGAGCTGGAAATACAGTCAATACAGATAGACACATTTATAAATTATAGGGAGAATAAAATAAAAAGTTCAAAAAAGAGAGAAATACTTTTAACTGGAGAATATTAATAAGAAAAAATATTTAAAGTGTACTAAATTTAAAGTGTACTAGAAAAAAGCCTAGCCAGTGTGGTTTAGTGGTTGAACATCATCCCAGGAACCAGGGATTCCTGGTCACACTTTCATTCCTGGTCAGGGCACATGCCCAGTAGAGGGCTTGCAGGAGGCAGCCAATCAATGATTCTCTCTCATTATTGATGTTTTTGTCCCTCTCTCTTTCTCCCTTTCTCTCTGAAATCAATTATAATAATAATAATAAACATGAAAAAGAAGGAAATTCTGTAATTTGTGACAAAATAGATGAACCTGGATAACATGCTAAGTGAAATAAATCAGAAACAGAAAGTCAAATACAGTATGGCCTCCCTTACATAGGGGTTGGGCAGGGAGAAAACACATGTCAGACTCATAGAAACAGAGAGCGAAAGTGGTTGCCTAGGGCTGAGGGGAAGGAAAATAAGGAGAGGTCGGTAAAGGGATACAAACTTTCAATTATAAGATGAATAAGTTCTGAGGATCGATGTACAACATGATGAGTTCAATGATAACAATTTATTGTATAATTGGAATTTCCTAATAGAGTAGAACTTATATGTTCTCACCAAGAAAACAAAACGCTAAATATATGAGGTGATGGGTATGCTAGTTAATTCAATGGATGCATTGTTTTTACAATATATACATATATCAAACGATTTTGTTGTACACTTTAAATATTTTGACAAACGAATAGTGCAATTCTATTTGCCAATTATACCTCAATAAAGCTGGGAGGGAAAAAAGGCCCTGGCTGGGTAACTTGGTTGGTTAGAACATTGTCCCGCTGTGCCAAGGTTGTAGTTTGCATCTTGGGTCGGGGCACATACAAAAAGCAACTACTGAATGCATAAATAAGTGAAACAACAAATTTCTCTCTCCCTCCCTCTCTCTTTCTTCCTTCATCCCACTCTTTAAAAATCAATTTTTAAAAATTAAAAATAAATGAAAGAAAAGAAGCTTTCAAATTCAGTAACCCGAACTTCAAATTTCAGTTCCACTTTCAATGGTCTGTGACCTTGGACTAATTAATTAGTTTACCACTCTGAGCTCAAGTGTTCCTGACCTTTAAGTACAAACAAGACCTCATAAGATGCCTGCAAGGCTGTATTTCTCAAGCTTTTCCAGGCTACGGTTCTGCGGCAGAGTCAGCCACTCTTCCCCCAAGTCAGTTATTTCTCCTTTCCTGTAATTAAATGCTAGCTGGATATGTGACTGCTCAGTCACTCTATTTTCCAGCCTGAAGGCAGGTAAGTATGGTCATGTGACTAAGTCCACACCAATAGAATATGAGTGAACACCAAATGGGCCACTCTGAGTTATGGGCTAAGAGCCCCCTGCAGTGTGTCCCCTCTCTGCCTCTACCCAGCGAAGGCCCAGCCTTGACCACATGGGTGAGACCAAGGCCGCAGGGCCCTGAATGAGTGTTTGGAACAAAGCTTCTAACAGCCTTGACTCCTCACCACACACTATTCCATGGGAAAGCAGTCCACTTCTATTGTCTTTACTTCCCTGGTTAATTGCTGTTCTTTTTAGTTACAACATCCTAGTCCCACCCTAGTGACTACAGCTCCATTCAGACAAACATGGAGGTCTCTCTCCTCCCCCTCACAGATCCCCTCTAACTCTGGTGGAAAACCACTGCGGATTCTGGATGTTTCCATCCGCCAGGAAAATGCAGTCAGGTTTTACTCTATTTGGAGTTCCAGAACAATTAGGTATTTTTACCATATGTGAGATAACATTATTCAGTTTTTTTCCGTACAGCTTTCACCTTGGAAAACCATCTGAAATCTTCCTAATACTTTAAACTACAATGTATTAGTAGGAAATTTGAGGTATGATTCCACCACATCCGGAATCTATAGCCATTGAAAAAAGTTCATTACTCACAGTTCCCAAGGGTGGGGCCACCAAGGTGGGTCAGCAGGCAGAGGGAGTGGGGGAACTGTGAGCAGAGTCTTGACTGTGGTTTCTACGGGAACAAATAAGTGAGGAGGAATAAGCCGTCTTAGGAATTGGCTAGTTTGGGGGATTTCAGGGGACTCTGGGGAGCAGGGGCTGTCTGTGGTTGACTGATACCTGGATTTGGGGTGATTAGGCCAGGTGGATAGTGATCCAGAGGATGAGAGAAGGAGGTGACTGAGGCTGAAGAATGAGTAGGATTTTGGTAAAGAGAGATAGAGGCAGAGGGACATGGCTCCAGACATTAGGCTCCAGGAGACCGTATCTGGCTTATCCATGACTGTTATCACCAGCGCCCAGCACGGTCCGTGGTACACAGTGGGCAGTCTGTAAGTATTGGTGAAATGAAAAATGAATTCTTGCATTTAGAAGGGGGGGGGTAAATGTATGATTGTGGGACTCTAATAAGGCCAATTTGCATAATGAAGAAATGTGTTTGGAAAGGTAGGCCAGAGCCTTGTTAATTTGAGTCCTCCAAGAAGATGCCAAGAATTAAATGAGCAAGGTTTTTATCAAGGGGAGCACCTGAGATAAATTGGAGAGGGATCTGGGAAAGGTAGGAGAGCCATCAGACCATGAGTAAAGGAGAGAGAAAAGCAGAAAAGCAGGGTCAGGAGAAGGCCCCTAGAATGCCATGCAGTCTATGAAAAGCCAGCAGGGAACTCTTGGGTCACAGTTGGCTGTCCGATGTTTGGGAAATTGGCCAACCGTCAGAACCAGGACTAGGATCTAAATCTCCTTTATTCTCAGGTCAGCACTCTCTCTCTCTCTCTCTCTCTCTCTCTCTCTCTCTCCCCTCTTCCTCTCCCTCTCTCTCTCTCTCTCTCTCTTTTTTTTTTTTTTCAGATGAGCAAATGGCTTTCCCAGAATTGAAGGGTAATTTTTGTTCAACCTAATCTGAGATTAGAGCATATACCTTCCTGGAAAATCATGTAAAAAGATAACCTGTTTGCCGTAGCTCACTAGGAACTGGTCCAGGCTGGTACCCAGAAACCACCTGAAGGATGCCAGAGCCAAATTCCTGCCTTGTACTTGCAGCTCCCCTTCGGCAAGGAGAAGCCGCTGGGTAAGGTCATTAGCCAGATGAGCAGCCTCCCTGAGTACAGTTTCCTCGTGGATAAAATGAGAAATTTGGACTCGATGTATGCAGAAGCCCACCCAACCCTATGTGTGAGGATTCAGGCCCAAGATAGATGTGAGCATCGTGGCTGCAGTAATGGAGGACAAGGAAACTGAATACCTTTGTGGGTGAGGGTGGCTTCTTTTAGAGTTGTACTAAAGGTGTGATGAGAGCATTGCATTTTGTTCAAATACTTGTTCTGTGCCCAGCTCTGTATTAGGCTTTGGGAATAAAATTTTAAGTAAGACATGGTGCCCAAGCTGGTGTGGCTCAGTTGGTTGAGCATTTTCTTTTTTCTTTTATATATATATAATTATTATCTAATTATATAAATAATATAATTAAATTATTATCTTTGTATATATTTTAACATTGCACCCCCCATACATACCCTCCCTCCCCAGAGTTTTGTGTCCATTGGTTGAACTTATATGCATGTATACAAGTCCTTCGGTTGATCTCTTATCTCCCCCAGATCTCCCTCCCCTCCTCACTGTAATTTGACAGTCTGCTTGTTGCTTTACTGTCTCTATATCTGTCTTTTGGTTCATCCGTTTATAATGTTCTGTAATATCTATAAATGAGTGAGGTCATGTGGTATTTCTCTTTCATTGACTGGCTTATTTCACTCAGCCTGATGTTCTCTAATTCTATCCAGGTTGCTGCAAATGATGAGAATTCCTTCTTTTTTATGGCAGCATAGTATTCCATTGTGTAGATGTACCAAAGTTTTTTGATCCAATCCTCTGCTGACGGGCACCTAGGCTGTTGCCAAATTCTAGCTATTGTAGATTGTGCTGCTATGAACATGGGGGTGCATATATCCTTTCTGATTGGTGTTTCTAGTTTCTTGGGATATATTCCTAGGAGTGGGATTACTGGGTCAAATGGGAGTTCCATTTTCAATTTTTTGAGGAAACTCCACACTGTCCTCCACAGTGGTTGCACCAGTCTGCATTCCCACCAGCAGTGCACGAGGGTTCCTTTTTCTCCACAACCTCGCCAACACTTGTCATTTGTTGATTTGTTGATGTTGGCCGTTCTGACAGGTGTGAGATGGTACCGCATTGTTGTTTTGATTTGCATCTCTCTGGTTGAGCATTTTCCCATGCACTCAAAGTTTGCTGGTTCGATTTCCGGTCAGGGTACTTGCCCAGGTTTGGATCCCCAGTAGGTGGCATGCAGGAGGCAGCCAATGGAGGCTTTGCTCTTGCATCGATGTGTCTCTCTCCCCCTCTCCTCTCCCTTCATCTCACCCTAAAAAACTCAATAAAAATAGTTTTAAAAAAGGTATGGTGCCAACCTTGAGGAACTTATGGTTTAGTAAGAAGATTTGTTAAGCAGGAGGTGGGATGGAGAAAGGAAGATGGCTTTGGGGGTGTCCTGTGGAACCGTGGGTAACCCATATAACCTCTGAATTGGTTTCTTCAAATGAAATACCTACTTCTCAGCGTTGTTGGGAAAATTAGAAATAGCATTGATAACTTGACCAGAAGAGCGACTGGAACCAAAGTGGTACTCACAGGATGGCTGGCTGTCATTATTGATTTTATAACCCATAATGACATTATTGATTTTACCGTGATTGCTCATTCAGTAAGAGCCGAAGACAGCCTCAAACAGATCAACTGTTTCATTCCCCATGACCCATTCATAAGAAAGAATCGCTCCTCCCTCGAGCCCCATACCACTTTGTAAACACCACTGTCCCCACAACGCGCTCCAGTTATGTGACATCAAAAATGTCATTATGGGTTAATTCTTGGCTCAGTGAGTTCATAGACAAGCAATAGGGTATTTGTGGGAAGCAGTGGCCAATGCATGCAGATAAAAAGTGGTACTCACAGGATGGCTGGCTGTCATAATCGTACATCATACGACAGGATGTACGATTATGAGTGGAAATACCTCCAGGCTGTCCCTCCACACCCCACCCCACCCCTGCCCTGCTCTAGAGGAGGACACTGCTTTCTTGGGCTCCTCGCCAGTGGCTTCAGGTGTGAGACAACCTTTGAGGTGAAGCAAAAGATGGCGATGCAGGGATAAAAGTAGCTGATAAGAAGAGGTGAAAGACTTGGAGGAGAGGCTAAGTAGATCTAATGAGGGGGAATTCAGAGAGAGAGGAGTTAAGATGTGAAAGAAGCATGACTCATTAGGCTGGGAAGGGAGAATAGGAGGTGGGTGATGAGTGAGAGGCTCTGAAGCAATGGGGTAAGAATTGGGGAGAAGGGAGGAGGGGATACACAAACATAACTGGATATTTTGAATTGGACCCGCCCCCTCCTTTATTTTTGAGAGGTAAGTTAAAGAATAAGGTTTCCTTTTTGGATGTCTTTGCTGCCTGTGTGTCTATAATCATGACCTCATAGCCAGACTGAACCACAAGGATTGGCATGCTTAAGGCTCACATTACATCCGCACATAACTGGAGCGCGTTGTGGGGACAGTGGTGTTTACAAAGTGGTATGGGGCTCGAGGGAGGAGCGATTCTTTCTTATGAATGGGTCATGGGGAATGAAACAGTTGATCTGTTTGAGGCTGTCTTCGGCTCTTACTGAATGAGCAATCACGGTAAAATCACTTAAAGTCTATGAGGTTTGACCTCCTCATCTATAAATGAAGAACAATTAAAAAAAATACCCTCCTTACAGGCTTCCCATGAGGATCAAGTGAGATATTAAATGTATGTTGTGAAGAAGCAGTTGAGAGTTTCAGTTGAGAGTGTGGGTTGTGAGGTTAGACATACGTGGGTTAATTCTTGGCTCAGTGAGTTCATAGACAAGCAATAGGGTACTTGTGGGAAGCAGTGGCCAATGCATGCAGATAAAAATAAAGGATACAGATGAACAAACAGATGAGGAAGCATATAGGGTGAGGTCCGGAAGGATCCTGAGCACAAGAGCTTCTGTCCCTGTGAAGTTGGGGAGTCCTACCCTCCAAACACATAGATGTGGTTACCAACTCAGAAACTTTCCGAATCCCATAGATTTTTATGGAAGCTCCATCCCAGGATCATGATTGATTTATTAACCCAATCTCTAGCCTCTCTCCCCTCCCTGGAGGTTAGTGGGTAGAACTGAAAATTCTAAGCTTTTATTCATGGCTTGGTACTTTAGATGACCATCCTGAAGCTATTGAGTCCACCAAGAGTCACCTCGTTACACAAAAGAAAGGAAATTTAAAGAGATCCAGGTGCTCTGTGTGAGATATCCCCATCACATCCATCACTCAAGAAATTACAAAGAATTGAGGAGCTCTGTGTCAAGAACCAGGGTCAAGCCCAGGCAGTGTGGTTCAATGGTTGAGTGTTGACCTATGAACCAGGGAGGTTACAGTTCAATTTCAGGTCAGGGCACATGCCCGGGTTGCAGGTTTGATCCCCAGGAGGGGAAGTGCAGGGGGCCGCTTGTCAATGCTTCTCTCTCATCATTGATGTTTCTATCTCTTTTTTCCTCTCCTTTGTTTCCCCTGAAATCAATTAATATATATATATATATATATATATATATATATATATATATATATATATATTTTTTTTTTTTTTTTTTTTTTTTTTTTTAAAGAGCCAGGGTCAAAGCCCTAATATTAGAACAGAAGATGCTTCTAGTACCCCCATCACTCTGGTGCTAGAAACTCCGTGTCAGGAACCAGGGGCAGAGGCTAAATATATATTTCTTGTTAGGTCACAGGTGAGCAGGGTGAGATCCAGAGAACGGAGGCCGTTTACCAAGTCCATGCAGTAGGAGGTGACTGAGCTGTGGCTCTGGCTCCACACCTGCCTGTGGCATAGAACCACAGTGCACTTCACTGTTGGTAGATTAAAATTCTAATTTCTTGCTACTTATTTTCAAAAGTAAAACAGAACTTTCCCTTCCTTCCTTCCTTCCTTCCTTCCTTCCTTCCTTCCTTCCTTCCTTCCTTCCTTCCTTCCTTCCTTCCTTCCTTCATAATACAGCACAAACCTTCTGCGGTGGGGCTTTGAACTTTGAACTTTGGTGAGGCCCCTGATTTTACTCTGAGCGCCCACAACCATTCGCAAGGAGCCACCCTGTTACTGCCACATCCAGCGTAGCAGGAGACACCGAGTTCTGCTCTTCCCACCCAGAGGGGCTGACGGGTGGTCCGCCCACAGCGCTCAGCTTGCTTACTGTAGTTCGTTTCTGCTGTACAATGACAGGCGGTGCACAGGTGGCTGCCAGGCTGTTTCTCACCTATGGGACGATAGAAAAAAAGTGTCCTCTCTGCACAGATGCCACCTTGGCCATCAGAAGTCTCTTTGAGCCAATTAGAAAAAGGTACCCCTTCCTCTGCATAGGCATGTTCCATGCCAGGGCAGAAATGCTTGCATTTCAATCCCCGCCTGCCCTTGGGCCTTGGCACTAGGGCAGGATGGGTGAGGCCATAGCATCTGGGTTTGGGCCATAGGTCCACCACTTACTGCTGTGTGACCTTAGGAAACTGACTTACCCTCTCTGTGACTGAAGTTCATTATCTACAAATTTGGAAAAAATAACTATCCCCATTTCAAATGTTCTCATAAATATGTAATAATTTATTTTTTAAAATATGTTTTTATTGATTTCAGAGAGGAAGGGAGAGGGAGAGAGAGATAGAAACATCAACGATGAGAGAGAATTTTGATCAGCTGCCTCCTGCATGCCCCATATTGGGACTGAGCCCTCAACCCGGGCATGTTCCCTTGACTGGAATCAAACCCAGGACCCTTCAGTCCAAAGGCTGATGCTGTATTCACTGAGCCAAAGCAGCGAGGGCAAGATGCAATAATTTATCACACATACAAGTTAAAATGGTTCCTAGACATAGTGTTATTATTACTAGAGCTGCACACCCAGTTACGGGGAAGAAACAGGGTCCTCAGTTCTCTTTCTCTCCTAATCCCAGGCCGTGGGGCCTCTTTTCACCCCCATCTCTTCCCTGTGCCATTCTAGAAATACCTTTTCTGACACTTCACCCTCACTGATGCCCCGATGACACCAGAGAATCCATCTAGGCACCAAGTGTGCCTGCATGCCTGCTTCACAACTATTTGATGAAGACCTTAATCTGTCTTGCTGAGTGTATTTGTTAAAATAAAAGCTAAACTGTAAGAAATCTAACACTGTAGTGGTTTGAAGAAGATAGCAGTTTACACTTGAGAACGACCACCAGCCACTGATTTGGAGATGAGTAGAATCTTGGCTTTCCGACTGTCTTCCCACTCCGGTGGCCTGTGCCTTCTCTTGTTAAGTAGTCAGGAACCAGGCACTTTATCACGCACAGGAAATGGGTAATGTTTAGACATAGTCTGGGCTCTAAGGAATCTAGAGCCTGCAAACAGTCCTCATTGGTATATCCCACCTGCTGCGGCTTCACGTTTCGCTTCATCTTAACAGTACATTCTTCCTGGAAACTCACCACTTCAATATTTTTCTTTCAGTGGTTCAATCAAAGCGCTTACACACACACACACACACACACACACACACACACACACACACACATACACACAGACTATCTTTATCCTGAGGCCTGCCTTGGTAGCTCTCTGCAATAGTTTTCTGTGTATTAGAGTTGACAATACATGCTCATGAGGTAGGAGGTGGCAGTGAAGAGAACGTCAATAATTGTGATTGTTGATTGTTATTAGCTGTAAATGGAACTGGCAAATGAGCTCATTATCTATAAAAAGTAGCACAAATGTTGATCGCGCACACAAACAGTGTCATGTGCAAGCAGAGAAAGCATAGGCTTCACATTTGTAGAGAGTCTTTATTTTGCCATCTGTTCTTTCAGTTTTCACTCAGAAATCTCCGACCATGCGCATTTCTGCCTGGGGTGGGGGTTGGCCGTGCCGGTGTGTTCTTTCACCAGAGCACCCGCCCCGGGGCCTCCGCTGCATGATGCTGAGGTGGGCCCGTCTCCCGCTCTGCAGCGGGCACTCCCGTCCAGACACTGTGTGACTTGGTGTGACCTTCTTTGGGCTGGAGCTGTCCCAGAAAGAAATAAAACAGAATAACCCAAAATGCTGCATTATTTTAGATGTATGAGGAAATGCATGTACTCTTTTTTTAAAATTTATTTTTAATTTATTATTATTTTTATATTTTTTTTATTGATTTCAGAGAGGAAGGGTAAAGGAGATAGAAACATTAATGATGAGAGATAGAATCATTGATCGACTGCCTCTTGATGCCTCCTACTGGGGATCAAGCCAGAAACCCAGGCACATGCCCTTGGCTAGAATCGAACCTGGGACCCTTCAGTCTGCAGGCTGAAGCTCTACCCACTGAGCCAAACCGGCTAGGGCTACGTGTGCTCTTTTGTACTTCACCCATGCATGCATTCATTAATTCAGTAAATGTTGATTGTCTGCTTAGTGTCTTACTTGGTGAACTTACCAGGATAAAGGGTAAGCAGCTATAACAAAGACAGGAAATGCAGTGGCTTAAAGTGTCACGTGACAGTCAGGTGGCCAGGTTGGCAGGACAGCGAGGCTGCAGATTGTCACTCAGCAACTTTGTTGCTCCTCCATCCCCCAGACTCTGTCCCGGCCATGTGTGTGGTTTGTGTATATAAGTATTTAAAAGGCTGCTTCACTCACCCTTTCTACCAAAGGGAACCTGTTGTTTTTGTTTTGTTTTGTTTTTTAAAAATATATATTTTATTGACGTTTTACAGAGAAGAAGGGAGAGGGATAGAGAGCTAGAAACATCGGTGAGAGAGAAACATCGAGCAGCTGCCTCCTGCACACCCCCCACCGGGAATGTGCCCGAAACCAATGTACACGCCCTTGACTGGAATTGAAATTGGGACCCTTGAGTCCACAGACCGACGCTCTATACACTGAGCCAAACCGGTTTTGGCAAGGGGACCTGTTTTGACAGTGCTTATACCCCATTTGACAAGTTATAAACATGTTGAAATGAAGAGATGTCACGATAATATTTATATAAAATTTGTTATTGCATGTGGCTTTTTGGGGGGAAGAGTTTATAAAACAAGGGAAAACATGTTTATGTCTCCAAAGCAAGCAGTGTAAACTAGTTGTTTCATTGGACAGAAAACCTATGGGGCACTGGTGAGTATTGAAGCTAATACTCCTTGGGCTCTAACCTCGAATCTCCTAGTGTAGTGGTCAGCAAATTGTGGCTTGTGACTCGCGAGCCGTGGTTTGCTGCTCTGTTGACTAATGAGTTAACCGACCACTGGATAGGGGCTTAATCACAAGGAACAACAACAGCTTGTAATTATTAAAATCGAGAGTCTAGGTCAGTGGTCTGCAAACTCATTAGTCAACAGAGCGGCAAACTGCAGCTCATGAACCGCATGTGGCTCGTGAGCCACGGTTTGCCGACCACTGTCCTAGTGGACGGTTTTCACATAAAAGCCCAGCCTGCCTGACCCACACTGAACATTGAGCATCCATCTCGAGCATCTCTTTGGAGAATGCCGAACTGGGTTTCACAGACTGTGGCATGAAGTTTGGAAGAGCTTCTGACCACATCCTGTAGACAGAGAAAGAAATCTTGCTAGCCCAGGTCACAGGGTCACTGATGCACCACTTGGGGGTCGGCAGTAGAGGAGGCAGGGAAAGACTGATCAGACTAAGAAGTTGTGCATGCCTTCACCCACCCCTACTAACCCTTTCCCTGCCTGTCTTGTTGAAGTAAATAAATGTAAATGTGGCATTACCTCTCTCTCTCTCTCTCTCTCTCTCTCTCTCTCTCTCTCTCTCTCTCTCTTCTCTCTCTCTCTTCCTCTCTCTCTCTCTCTCTCTCTCTCTCTCTCTCTCTCTCTCTCTGTGTGTGTGTGTGTGTTTGAGAGAGAGAGAGAGAGAGAGAGAGAGAGAAGAGAGAGAGAGAGAGAGAGATTAGTTGTTTTTTGTTTTGTTTGTTTTTTTAACATTGTCTATTCTTCTACATCCCAAACTTCTTAGTTTTACTTTAGGAGGGGTATGCTTTTTCCAAATAGAGTAAATCATCCCACTTCTGAGTGGTCAAAGCTGAGTTAAGAGAAGTTTCATCTTTCAGAAAGGGAAAATAAATAGTCCAAGATAGTAATTTCTTCAAAAAAAAAAAAAAAAGGTGGATTATATGTATTCACCCTGCATTGACAAGAACATGATCACACAGCCATACCAAGCTGCAAAGGATGCTGGGAAATGTAGTCTAACTGGCAGCCCTAGGTTGGAGCTGAAACTTTATTACATGATTTGAGAACGTGAGAAAAGATTTTGGTGGAGCAGTTATTCACTATGGTATGGAATTTTAGTGCTCCACCAAACTCCTTTCGCTCCACCAAACTCCACTCTTTAGGAATATAGTTATGCTTTAAAGTTTCCTGAGATGGCCCACACAGAGCAGAATTTCCATGCTTCCCCCTCACCCAAAAGGGGAGGGTGCCCCACTGCTTACAGAGCAAGTCCAATCCTATCATTAATTCCTCTCTTCCATGGCTCATGATTCATTGTTGCCAAGAATCCAACATCGTTGCTATGGGTTTCAAACATGCTGGTTGGCCTCGGTGCCGCATATTCTAGCACACGTTGAAAATGAACCAAAAGATAGATATAGAGACAGCAAAGCAATAAGCAGACAGTCAAATTACAGCAGGGAGGGGAGGGAGATTTGGGGGAGATAAGAGATCAACCGAAGGACTTGTATACATGCGTATAAGTACAACCAATGGACACAAAACTCTGGGGAGGGAGGGCATATATGGGAAGGGGGGGGGCAATAGTAAGATATTTACACATATAATAATTTAATTTAAAAAAGAAATATTAAAAAAAAGAAAAAAAAGAAAAGAAAATGAGCCCATCATTGGATGTTTACACATCAAGCAACCATAATTTTAGCACACATATCACCCAGGTCCTATTTGTTTTTTCAGACCTCTGTGTTAATCCAGGAAAGAGTTAATATCAGGGTAATAATGATGATGAACATGTATCATCGGTGCTAGCTATGATCAAGGAGTGGGGATTTGTCTCTACATACATTTTCTTTAATCTCTTAAACTGTGTTTCTAAGCAGTTTCTGGGATCACTTCCCCTAATTGTTGTTCCTTACTCTGGAAAGCACCCAAACTGTAATAGTCATCTTAGATTAATCATTATCTGCCCCCTGGGCCTGGGGAGAGACCCGTATGACATAAGAGTGCTCAGCATCACAGACCTTCAGGGCTCCCATAGCTGGGAAAAGCAGGGTCCTTGTTGGGTGGCAGTGACCACCCAGGTGGCTTTAGCCAAGTCTGGTTTTCTATGTTCAGATTAACGAGCAGCTAGCTGTTCCCACACTCTTTTGTTGTTGTTGTTAATCCTCACCCGAGGTTATTTTTTCCATTGGTTTTTCAGAGAGAGTGGAAGGGAAGGGGAGAGACACATTGCTTGATTGCCTCCCACATGTGCCCCACCAGGGCTTGGGGATTGAGCCTTGGATCCAGGCATATGCCCTTGATGGAAATGAACCCAAGACCCTTCAGTCCACAGGCCGACGCTCTATACACTGAGCCAAACAGGCTAGGGCTGTTCCCATCCCCTTGAGTACATCTTGCCTACATTTTACGGTTGTCTTGAATATTGATGATACTTCTGTCAGGCAGAGACCAGGTCTGCTTGTCTGAGAGGGCATCAAAAGGACTTGTTTGCTTTGGCTGTGTTTGGGGAAGAAATGTTTTGCAGAAGTACTAAGACTAGAACTTGTGACAACAAAGAGAATTGAATTAGTTCTGAAGATTTTTACAAAGTCATCAGAGTTTCTTTCCTCTTACCCAAGTAACAGGGAAAATGGAGAAAGAAAAGAAAAGATAATCTTAAAATCTCATCAAACTGAGGTTTCCCAGAAAGGTTTCTTGGCTAGTGACTTCAGAGTCAGGAGCAATGGACCATCCAGAAAGCTTAGCTTGTAATGCTTTTCAAATAATGCTAACATACCTAAAACATATTGGGACTGAATTTAAAAAGGAGTATTATTAGAGCCAGTTTATTTCAGAAAATGAATATCACTGCACACAATCACGCCTTGCGTTTGACCAGAAGGGCATTCCTGCATTTTCTTAATTACTTTATTTACTAGTTGTGACTCTCAAGGATATTTAGCTATTCACACAAGTTAATTCCACCCTGAAGGGACAGAGCTTTGTGACCAATGGGAATGCAAAGTAGGCTCTGATGGGATCCTAAAAGGCAAACCCCCAAACCTGTTTTTCTTTCTTTCTTTCTTTCTTTCTTTCTTTCTTTCTTTCTTTCTTTCTTTCTTTCTTTCTTTCTTTCTTTCTTTTTTTTTTTTTTTTCAGAGGGGAAAGAAGAGGGATAGAGAGCTAGAAACATTGATCAGCTGCCTCCTGCACACCCCTCACTGGGGATGTGCCCACAACCAAGGTACATGTCCTTGACTGAAATCAACCCAGGACCCTTCAGTCGGCAGGCTGACGCTCCATCCACTGAGCTAAACTGGTTTCAGTCAAGGTCTGCTTTTGAAGAGGGCTCTTAAATATGTAATAGACAGCACACCGGTTTTGAAAAGTCAGTCACATGGCATTATGCTCACACCTTATTATGTTTTTTCTTTTAAGAGGCAAGGCATTAAGGCCTTTGCCAAAGGGAATCTGGTAACTCTAGCTGGTGTCTGGAAGGTGAGTCAGCTCTGCAGAGGAGCCTGGGAAAGACTTACTCCAGAAACATAAGGTTAAAATTGAGAAAGAAATTGCCCATGGCTGTGGCCTGTACTCGGTGAACACTCTCAGGGGTCTTACAAAAGCAAAAGAGAAAACGTGGCAGGAGTGATGTTCACCTCTAACACTCCTAGACACCAAATCTTTTTCCCCCCCATTTTTTTAATTCATTTATTATCTGTGTACATAATTTAACATTGCCCCCCTCCTATACATACCCCCCTCCCCAGAGTTTTGTGTCCATTGGTTTAGACACCAAATCTTGAAGAGGCATTTTCTAGCACGGAGACATTAGGAATAGAGATATTTCCCCAAATGTTATGAAGCTACTGAAAACATCCCCAAATTGTTTTAAAAAGAGGACAATGCGTACCCACCACCTTTATTCAACAACTGTTAACATTTTGACATTTTGCTTTGTATGAGTGTGTGTTTGTATATCTGTATCTACATATATTGAAAAATATAGCACACTTAAAAAAAATTGTCCCTTTGAAGAGAACCTGCCAGCTGTCTTATAGAATGTCCAACAGCCTGCATTCACCTGCTTGCTGTCTCGTGGGGGCATTTACCTCATTCTATTTGCCCTGGTGTTTCCTGGCAGCTGGAAGGTAGGTCCGGAGCTGTGACAAGATCCAGGTGGCACATGTTTAGCATAAATACTGGGTATATGATCCTGTGGACTTCACAATGCATCTCACTGAAGGTGACAAGTAGGTTATAATGTTAACCGCTAGAACTTTCCATTAAAATGCTATTTTTCTCCTCTGCAATTAGGAACCACGAGGAGCTAACATGGCACCTGGAGCTGGCCTGTCAGCAGCAATCTTTCACCAAATGATTTAGTCCAGTGGTCGGCAAACTCATTACTCAACAGGGCCAAATATCAACAGTACTGCGGTTGACATTTCTCTTGAGAGCCAAATTTTTTAAAACTTAAACTTTGTCTAATGCCACTTCTTCAAAATAGACTTGCCCAGGCCGTGGTATTTTGTGGAAGAGCCACACTCAAGGGGCCAAAGAGCCGCAGTTTGCCGACCATGGGTTTAGTCCTTAAAGACAACAGCCTTATCTATTCTGCCTGCTTGAGAGCAACTCGTGTCGGCTTTGTAGAGCCATCTCTAAAGTACCTGCACAACCCTCCCCCCCTTTTTTGTATTCCTTATAAATCCTAGGGTACAGGCTGTTCTTCAAAACCAGTGAATTCTTGCTCAATGCTGGTCGAGAAGTTCCGCAAACACTTCCTGAGAGGGACAGCTGGAAACACCCACCCCTGCACATCCCACTGGGTGATGGAGGAGCCTGCTCAGCTCTGAAAAACCTTTTCTCCACCAGCACCCGAGTTTGCAGAATGATTCACCATGCAGGCAGGTTTCCAGCCAGCAAGCATGTCAGTGTGTTCAACCCTCATAACACATTCACATCATCTGGGGAGCTCTTAACCTACCTGGTCAGTTTTGTCCAGACCATTTGGATCAGACACGATGAGGGAGAGACCAAGCAGTACATTCTAGAAGCTTCCCGGGTGGATCTGTTGGGCAACCCAGGTGGGACTCACTGAAAAAGGCACTTCGAAGAGGAGAAGGAATTGTAATGTCACCATTTAACATCAAGACACTACAGCTAAGTCCTCATGAAATGCCAGCGACAGGTTCTTTGAACTGCGGCAAATTGACATAGAACGAAGACAGGTTGACCCTAGGCCAGTGGACACAAACAATGAAGTTTCTACAGTATTTCACCAAGGTTGAATGAAATGAAGTTGAGCGCCCGCTCAATAACCCTTCCTCCGGGATGGTGTTTGTCAACCTTTGCTGCACTTTAGCACCATCTGGGGAGAGTTTAAAACACATGGCTAGCTTACAACCAGTACCAATTAAATGGGAATGTCTGGGCATGGGAACAAGACACCAGAATTTTTAAAGATGCCAGGTGATTCCATTTTACAGCAAAGGTTTGGAACCACTGATTCTCCCAAAGGGGCAGCTGTGGTTTGTTTGGAAGAACATGGACTGGGGAATGAAGCAGTTCTGCTAGCAATCTCTTAGTCTAAATGTCCTTAGTAGGCGAACAGGGCTAATAATGCCAGCCCACAGTTTTGTTGTCTGGATTGAAGGAGAATATATGAGCTAGCACATAAAAGTAAGTACCCAGCATAACCCTTGTGTTAGTCTTCCGTGGCTACTGTACCACAAATTTAGTGGCTTAAAACCGCACAAGCTTATTACCTTACAGTTCTGGTAGCCAGAAGTCCCAAAGGGTCTCACTGAGCTGAAGGCGAGATGTTGGTTGCACTGCATTCCTCTTTGGAGACTCTAGAGAGCGCCTGTGTTCTTGCCCTTTCTGGCTTCTAGAGGCACCTGCATTCCATGGCTCATGTTCCTTTCCTTCCTCAAGGCCAGCAATGGCCAGTATTCTTCTCACATTGCATTACTCTGTCTCTTCTACCTCTCTCTTCCACATTTAATGGTCCTGTGATTACACTGAGCCCATTCACATAACTCTGGATAATCTTATTGCAAACTAGAGGTCTGGTGCACAAAATTCATGCACTGGAAGTGGGGGCAGTGTCCCTCAGCCTGGCCTGTGACCTCTTGCAGTCCAGGACCCCTTGCTCCTTATTGCCTGCCTGCTCACTGCTCCTTAACTGCTCAGCTCACTGCTCCTTAGAGCTGTCCTAGAGGCAGGAGAGGCTTCTGCTACAACCACTGCGCTTGCCAGCTGTGAGCCTAGCTTCTGGCTGAGCGGTGCTCCCCTTGTGGGAGCACACTGACCACTAGTGAGCAGCTCCTGCTTTGAGAGTCTCCCCCCTAGTGGTCAGTGCACATTATAATGACTGGTCATTCTGGTTGTTCTGCTGCAACGGTCACTTAGGCTTTTATTATATAGATAGTTGCTTAGAATCTTCATTTTCCTTTGCCATGTAATGTAACATATTCACTGGTTCTGGGCATTAAAATGTGGATGTCTTTTGGAGGCTATTGTTTTGTCTACCACACCCTCAATAGCCTGTCCCTCTGACCAGGATACAAAATGTAATTGTAGGTTTATGTCAATTTATATCCTATAAATACATGATAATCTGTTAATGTTTTTTTTTTTTTTAACATGATGCCAACTAAAGAATACCTATTGCAGGCCCCTGTTGAAGGGCCAGGCATTGACACCCAAGTTTATACCACATTGTCCCTGTGCACAGCCACAGCAGATGTGATCAGGCATGGCCCCGTGACCTTATCAGCACCTCATTACAGTTTTTCTTAGGAAATCGAGGAAAGGGGCATAGTTCATTGTAATAGTTATTGCTGCACTTGGAGCAAAAAAGGAGTGCAGAATGAGAACTGGAATTGGCATTGTAGTAATTTAGTGTCACATGCACATCTGAGTTGGAGGGGAGGAAGAGCTAGAGCCCATGAGATGAAGATGGTCTGCAGAAGACTGAACACATGGACAGAGAGGAACCGAGATGCAAAGTTTTTCAGCTCCCAAAAGGGAAATGCTTCAGTTTTTAGAGAATCCATGTTCCCATAGATCTGGCTGTATTTTGGGAAATAATGTTTTGCATAAGTGTTAAGATTAGAACTTGTGACAACAAAGAGAATTAAATTAGTTCTAAAGATTTTTATAAAGTCATAGAGTTTCCTCTTACCCATGTAACAGGGAAAATGGAGAAAGAAAAGAAAAGATAATCTTAAAATCTTAAAACTAATGTTCCCAATCTTTTATGTTTTATAAATAACAACCTAGAAAACTCTATAGTGAGGGCAAGCACATCAGTTAGAAATATTTTTGTAAAAATTAGCAGCAGAACCAGTTTATAGCAGCTGAACTCAAAAGACATTTAATTTAATTTAATTTTAAAAAATATTTTTATTGATTTTACAGAGAGGAAGGAAGAGGGATAGAGAATTAGAAACATCGATGAGACAGAAACAGATCAGCTGCCTCCTACATGTCTCCTACTGGAAAATCAAGCCAAGATATATGCTCTTATCCAGAATCGAACGTGGGACCCTTCAATCCGCGGGCCAACACTCTCTCCACTGAGCCAAACTGGTTAGGGCAAGGACAATTAATTTCATCTAAGAAGAAGTCTGGTTACTCCAGGGTTTGTTCTGAGCCTTCACAGTGGCATCAAGCACCCCTGCCCAAAGGAGGACATTCTCAGCTATTGGCTTCTCATTCTTGTTTCCCTTACCGCATGGTCACAAGATGGTGCTGCAGCATGAGCTAGTTTGGTTTCACATCGCCTTCCCAAGGTAGAATGAAGGTGGAGGCAGTACACTAAAGTTTATCCCTCTGAGGTCCTGTCGTTTTATCTGAGATGTCAACTTCCCTCTATATCTCTCTGGCCAGAACAGGCTCACATGGCCACTTCTAACCCAGCTCTACGAAAGGGGAATGGGCAACGTGGTTAGACCAAACACAACTGTTTGGCTGTGACTGGAATAGATGCCTCCCTTCCTGATATGAATAGATTACCACTAGCTGATGTTTTGTTAGCTGGCAGGAAGTGTCGTGACTGGTTGTTAGGTAGATAACACATTGCCTGCAACAAGCATGCAATGATACTGCTCAAAGGAGGAAGGAGAAGAGAAATAGGACTTAGGAAACCACATAGGTCTTTGTTTTGCAAGAAAGGAGATCAAGCTATGCCTGCTATGGCTGTTCTGGCTGAGGCTGATGGAACCACATCAGAAATGTATTTTTCCTGTATTCTGAAGGAATCTTCCAGATTCTGGGTTGAAGGCCTTACCTGGGACTCACTCTCAGCTCTTTATCTTCAAATGTCACTTGAGAAATTCCTGTCAAGGGTAAATGGTAGTTAAAACCACAAGTTCTAAGCACTGAATGAATTTGGGGCTCTTCTTTCTCCCTCTCACCCACCCCAAGTAATAAGAGATAAACAAAAAGTTTCCCCAGTAACTACCTTCCACTTCAATGGTTTTGTTTAAACGTTGTGCTTGTGTGTGTGTGACTGCAACTTTTCTGGTACCCTCTATTTTGGATAAAGTATATGCTTACTCTCTATTTTGAATTAAAAAGCATTGCTTATGGAAGTTATCTAGACTTCTATGTCATTCCTTGAACCCAAGGAAATATAAAAAATAGTTTAGCATGACAGCACTTTGAGAGTTAATTCAAAGCACCGAAGGGTCACATTGTCAAAGCAAGGCTCTAATCAACTTCAGTAGCTAAGTCAACATATGCAAAGCACACATAACACTTATGACACATACTTAGCTCTATATAAAGTGTTTGTTGTTGTCGTCATAGGTCTCAAAACTCTTGACATGAAGATCATACAATTTTACACAAAGATAGGATTACAAAGAGAGAGTGGTGGAATGAAGGGAAGGGTAAGAGAATTAACATTTTTATATCATCCTCCCTGTCTATTCCAGGTGCAGGAAAGACAATGTGAATACACGTGTTATCACATGTAATCCTTACAACCAACCCCACAGGGTAAGTTGCAGCCACTTGATCATCAAGGAAATTCGAGCCCAGAGAATTGGAGTGACTTGTGCAAGATAACAAATTAGTGAGCAGCAAATCTAACTCAGATCTGTCTCAACTGAGTTGTGCTTTAAGAAAACATGCTTTTTAAAATAGATTCATGGGGCAAAATATTTGGTCTATGGATAAAAGCTTCAGCAATATATATATATTGCTGGATTGCTGTTGATGTCCTTAGGGGCAAATATGGTGTCACTTTTTCTGGATAACTATTGTTGACTATTTACAGCCTTGGAGTTACAAAAGTAAAAATGTGAATATTGTCCTCAGAGAACTTACAGAGTTGTGGAGAAGCAGAAATGAATAAAAAAGATTAGAATTCACATGATGACTGCTACAATGGTCATATTCAAAATAAAGATAGATCATGGAGAAAGAAGTCCCTATCTGGGATTAGAGAAAGAGGATTGGATATAATTTTGGCACAAGACATTGGTTTAAGAACAAATAAGAGTTTGCCAGGCAGATAGCCTGCAGAAGGGCATTCCAGGCAGAGGGCAGTCTGGGAAAAGGCAGGGAAGTTTAAGAGAACTCTGGGAATTGCAAGTAATTCAGTGTTGATGGCTTATAGCATTTAAAGATAAGTGTGGCAGAAAATGAATTCCTAGGGGAATGCAAGTACCCAATACTTCTAAAGGTGCCTTCCTCCCTCCCTCTCTCCCTCCCTCCCTCCCTCCCTCCTCTCTCTCTCTCTCTCTCTCTCTCTCTCTCTCTCTCTCTCTCTCCCCCTTTCTGATAAAAATACTAATCATGTAGCAATTTCATGTCAGCCAAGAAGAGATGATATGAAAGCATAGAGATCCAAAAACAATTAACATCTTACATATTAATGCCTGCAAAAGATTGGAGATGACCTAAATGTCCACCAATAGAGGACTGGTTCCATAAATTTTGTATGCACATTGTCTTCACTAGCAGAAAGGTGTAGACAAGGAACCCGGAAGGCTGGAGACCTTGAGTTCTGGCAGAGGTTGGAGCTATATACCTACTGTTTAGTCAGAGACAAAGGTAGCTGAAGCAACTTCCACCTTTTAAGTCTTATGTAAGTCCTTGCTGATAGGCTACCACAGAGCTATTACTAGAATTGCCTGCCTAAGGGATATGGGTATATCCCAAATCTGAATAAAAAGGATGGCAAAGCCAGAGCAAAGCAGTCCTTTCTTGGGGTCCCACCTGGCCCCCAATTTTCAAATCATTATTTTTTGTCTTGTCTCTTTCATTTGTATGCAGCCTCCTCCAGATCCTGAACTTGAACACTAAACCTGAACCCTGAACCACACGGGATGTGGGACCCTTGCACATAAATGAAAAATTGTGGAGATATTAAAAAAGAATGAGGCAGATTTATAATGTCCTAGACCAGGTTCTCTAGAAAGGAACACTAATAATTTACTTGGGAGGTACAAGCCAGGATGGCGAGGATGAGTCAAAAGAGAACTGAGTCAAGGGCAGTGTAATGCGATGCAATGTAATGTGTTATGATGCTGATGAGATCAACAACTTGCATAGAGATAGTGTTTCTCTAGGCAGACATGTTGCATCTCAGAGTAGTCCACAGAGGAGAAAACGGAGGGGGAAGTCAGCTGCGTGGCCCCTCCTGTCTCTGCTTTCCAATTGGTGGAGGTTCACACTTCCTAGTTATGTCATCTGGCCTCAACTGCACACAGGAAGCTGTGACTGATGGCTTGCAGGGTGGTGTTCCATCTGGGACCCTGAGTGAAGGGGCAACCAGGTGCAGGAGAAGGACTGACCAGAAGGGAAAGGACAAGTCGCTGAGGCAATTTAATATAGCATATGCAGATTTTTATCCCAACACATATAAAATCTGAAAACATTATTTTGTTATCATTTTTTATGAAGAAACTATATTTAAAAAAATATATTCCTTATGTTTCTAGACTTGATGGCCACCTATACTTTGATATAATAGAAGCTCCAAAATGTGCTCTAAATGAAAAAAACAAGGCCTAAAATAGCATATACAATATGCAGACATTGGGTAAAATAAATTTGTATGCTGTTTCTGCTTAGAGTTCCTCTAGAATCTGGAAGGAGACACAAGGAGCCAATGACATTACTTGTCTTTGGGAAGACCAGTTGGGTGGTTAGGGAATGAGTAAGAGGGAAAGTCACTTTTAGCATTTCTAAGTTGGCACTATGTCAAACTATTACTTATTAATGCAAAAACATACATCATCCTGAGAAAGCCAATGTTAATATTAGGAAGATAATACTGGCAGTAGTAAAGAGGATGTTGAAGATCATTTAACTCAACAAATATATATGAGCTTTAGGATAGCAGGGTACCCTGACATAATGTGGCAGACCTTTCCCCTACCTGGACAAAGTTTAATAAAAAAGAGGACAACCCTGGCTGGTTTGGCTCAGTGGATAGCGCACCAGCTGGAGGATCAAAGAGTTCTGGGTTCCATTTTGGTCAATGGCACGTACCTTGGTTGCAGGCTCCTTCCTGTCCCGGGCCCAGGGAGGCAACCCATCCATGTGTTTTCCTCACATGGATATTTCTCTCCATCTTTCCCTCTCTTTTCCACTCTCTAAAAATCAATGGAAAGATATTCTCAGATGAGGATTAAAAAAAAAAAAGAGAGAGAGAGAGAGAGAGAAAGGGCAATTAAGCAAGTGTTACGGTAACCACATGGGCTCTGGAGCCCTGACCAAGAAAACCAATCCTTGCTCTGAGTACATAGTCCTTAGTGCTAAAGAAGCTATTTTTGTGGCAAAACACTTACATAGCAGCCTCAGTTTCTCATTTTGAAATTGTTGGTGCTGAGCTACAACAGAGGTGCACAGACTTTTTCTGCAAAGGGCAGACAGTAAATGTTACAGGCTTTGCAGGCCAGCCGGTCTCTGTTACAACTCTGTTGTAGCTCAGAGCAGCCACAGCCAGTCCCTAAGCAAACAAGCATAGCTGTGGTCCCATAAAACTACAGGGTGTTTTGCATGCTCATCGTATGATGCAATAGAACTTTGTCATATAATTTACATGCACCATAATATATTATCTTCCTTTGATTTTCCTCCAGCCCCTTTAACTTGCAGGCTATACAGAAATAGGCCCTATTTCACCTGGAGGGCTGTGAAATATGCTCACTCCAAAGTTAGAAGATTGCTCGCATGTTTAGATGCCAACTCTGTTCATGGAAAAATCTCAACACCCCTCTGAACAGTAGCTGGCACTGTGAGCTCATGCTGCAGGCCCACGAAAGCTTTCTGGCTCTGTTGCTGATTGCTTGATTTGCATTTCATTTGGTTTACCTTTGTGTTTCTTCTCCCATCCTCTGCCACCCTTACTCTGACTGCATTGTGTGCTGTTTTGAAAGGGGATCCTGTGCTGCAAGAAAGGTCACAAGAGAAGATTTAATTCCTCCGTGGCTGCTGGTGAATTCATTTCTGGACATTAGGATGGGTTTTATGAGCCCCATGCCGTATGCCATATGGAATACCCTGACGTGCTCCCTAGAGCTTCTGTTATTGCCATCTGTCGGCGACTTCCTGTGTGCTTTCTTGGCACCGGGGGATTCAGCTATCAGAAAAGCTTCTATAAAGTAAGTTTTAAAAACCCAATTCTAACATCTGCCTCTGAAGTTGGACGTATAATTTCAAGGCTTAAACGTTGGCAGCACGTTAATAATGATCTCCATTGTGAAGCCACAGTTGAAAATCATAAGAGTGTATTGTAGTCCGTCACCGGGGCAACAGCCAGATAGAAGCACTGCCAGCCCTGCAGAACCCTCCACCAAGTAAACCTCTAACGTCTCCCATTTCGAGGGCTCTCACATGTTAGTCAGAACTTTGGCATTCTGCCTGAAGGAGGCCTCTGTGCTCCAACACAGCCAGGATTTTCCATCTTAACAGGAGACATTGTATTTTGTTCATTTTGCTTTTGTGTCGCCAGTATCTAATGCAACACCTAGCACTTAGTAGGAGGACAATGAATCTGTGTTGACCTGAGCTGAGATGGTGAATTAACCCCAAGAGTTTGTAGATCCTATCTGCATGCAATGCCAATGAGAGGATTTTCACTCAATGTGACTCTGGTGGTTGGTTGCAAAGAAAATGAATTAATTGTTCTGTTGTCTTGGTGGCTGATTATGGATGTGCAGAAAATGCATATCTGTATTACAAAGATGAATGAGATACTCAAAATACAGCATTTTTAGATCTTCAGATAATGGGCAAGTGTAGATCCAAGTTAGAAACTTGGGAAAAGAGAGTTTTTATAAATTGTTATGACATTTCTCTTAATACTAATGATCAGTGAAGTAGGTGGTGAGTTAGATATTTCACATCATCAGATAATTTAGGAATTTGTTAGAAATTTTTGAATTTTATTTTTCACATATAGGAAATTCTGGAATCTAGAATCTATTTCTCTTACCCAGAGACAATATAAATTTAGCTAAAGGTGACAGAAGAAGTTATTAAAACTGGCTGTTAATGGAGGATTGAAAGTGAATTATTTGGGATAAGAGTTAATAAATATCCTGAGTATACTAAGGCTGTTCTAGTCCATTTCTGTCAACATACCCAGACACTGGTTTGTCCGCTGTGAGTGTTAAGATAAAATATAGAAGCAGTTTAGACTTATCCTTAGTAAGTAATGCTGTCACTAATCTAACCTATATTAGCTAGATTATCAAGAGAGATGCAGCTAATTTTTCCCATTACAAACTTTAAATATATGCATATGTGTTTGTTCAAAATGTTTGTCCATTTGCATAGAGGTGTTTAACAAGAGAAATTATTCTTTAAAAAATATTTTTATTAATTTCAGAGAGGAAGGGAGAGAGAAATAGAAACATCAATGATGAGAGAGAAGCATTGATCAGCTGCCTCCTGCATGCCCTATACTGGGAATCGAGCCTGAAACCTGGGCATGTGCCCTGATTGGAAACCAAACTGTGACCACATGGTTCATAGGTTGATGCTCAGCCATTGAGCCACACTGGCTGGGCTCCATCATCACTTTTTTTTTGTGCTATGATGTAGTGTACAGGAGGGTGAATTGCAAATTTTGGGGAGTAGAAAAGATTAAGTAATACATAGACTAAATCCAGCTAGGATTGTTCCCTGGTGTTTACATAAGACCTCCTCATGTGCTTTGGGCTTCCTTAGTGCATGGCGACCTCAAGTTAGTCAAACTCATCACTGACAGCTCAGAGCTGTTAGCAAAAGCTACTGTGACAGTTTCAAAACATGGTCCCAAATTCCAGATACTCCTATAAAAAAAAAATCTCTGATGAGTCTTTGAAGAAAGGAATGTACCAATACCATAAAACCTCCAAAAATATGCCATTTAGTACATAAGTAATGCAGTAGGAGGAGGTGTAATTGAATAAATTATTAGAATTTATTGACTTGAGCAATGTAAAACCTTGGGATTTAAAGATTTTGATCTGAGTCCCTAATTATCCTTGGCTCATAGTGATGCTTGGGCACGTCTGTTCCAACCTCTCCCTGTCCCTCCCATCAGAAGTTTCCTGATCCAAAAGCCTTCTTGGCTACAACTCTGACCTCTTCTCTGCCTTCAGTCCAGGCCGTCTGCTCTCTTCTGAGGCCACAATGATGGGAGGCCAGGAAACACAGATGAGCTAGGGCTTTGTGTGCAATTCAAAGAATGATGAAGTGAGTAGATATTGCTATAACCTTTACTAGAAGGTTAGCACCAAGCAAGATTGTGTATATTTTTTCTTGAAACAAAGAAAGCTTGAAGACACTGAAGGCTTTAAAAGTAGAGTGTTGTCACTTTGACTACGTACACTCACATGCCTTTATGATGGTCCTTTAAGAAGAATGCCATTCATGCTATTATTTTTCTTCTTTCTGGCAGGCATCACTAGCTAGTTAACTGTGAAAGGGCATTTCTGTGGTGGTTTATTAAAAGATTCAATAGCTTCAGCCGGGACTGGTTTGGCTCAATGGATAGAGCGTCGGCTTGGGGACTGAAAGGTCCCGGGTTCGATTCCGGTCAAGGGCATGTACCTTGGTTGCGGGCATATCCCCAGTAGGGGGTGTGCAAGAGGCAGCTGATTGATGACTCTCTCTCATCGATGTCTAACTCTCTATCTCTCTCCCTTCCTCTCTGTACAAAATCAGTAAAATATATATATATATATTCAATAGCTTCAAAGAGTTAAGGTACTTCTCTCTCTGCTTACTGAACTCAGTGTAAGGAGAGGACCCTGGGAATGTGGACAAGGTCACAGGCATTTGACACTGCTGCCTCCTGGTCACATGGGCACTCCTGTCTAGGCCTGGCTCTTTTTCAGGTGACTATTTACGGTTTAGTCAGGAGAATCAGGAAATTGGGCATGTCTGTGTAAACCACCACCACATCTGAGGACAACCCAGCCCCTCTGTAACCAGCATCTATGATCAGAAGATAATGGGCAGTGATGTGCCTAGAATTCCATGGGAACCTTTTCCCTTAGCTTTGCCTTTTTGTGTTCTCTTGGCACCCATTGATCTTGCCCTTGAGCTTGTTAAGCACCTGCACTTAGAGCCTTCTTTTTTTACTTTGTAATTTATTCCTGGCAATTATAATCGAGCTTCATAAAACCTCCTCCAATTTTGTAGGCTTTTGGACACGGTGTCTCTGTTTGAGGTTAGGTTTAGGAGCTTCACCCACATTCATTTTTTACTTTAGAAGTTGTTTTGGAATTTCTCTGGAAACCACACACTGAGTCAGAATGAAGCCATTCTAGGACATCTCCCTAAATGGAACACGATAGGGGAGCTAATGCATCCAAGGGGCACGACCGAGGAGCAGGGTTTGATTACTGTCCTATGAAGTATGGGGATTTGTTCTGCTGAGTGACCTCTGCAGGCTGAAGACAAAAACGGAATTGCTGGGGGATTTTTAGAAGCTGCTTATACTGGAGTGGGAATAGTCAAGTGACAGGCAGAGAAAAAAGAAACCAGAGACCTGGTTGGGAAGACACAGAAGAAAGAGTCTGGAGTAAGATCAGAGAGTTAATAGAGGAGTCTGATTAAGCTTAGAGGAAGGGGTGATGTAATTTTTATATAATGCATTTCTTAGGAGACTTAAGAAAGAAAAAACACTATGAATACTTATATTAATTCATTTAACAAAGATGTTCTTTGGACAACCAGTGTATTATTTTGAGTATTATTCTCATAGAGGAAATGGGGGCAATCAATTTTAATTTTTTGTTATATTTTCAGCAATCTTTGTGTGAAATATTATAGGCATGAGTTTTTGTTATCTTCTTCATATTTTTTTCCAAATCCAAAATACATTAATTTTGCAATGAGAAAAGTGATGCTATGCTAAACATTCAAACTTTATTTTGACAGTTATATGCTGTCTTATTTGTAATACATCTGTAAGGTTCAATTACATCATAATAAGTGCCTAACATCTATTGACACAGCATCTTTCTCCTGAGGAGCTTCAACATCATCTATTAGGCCTAATCTCATCGCCAAGAATCCTTGGCGATGAGATTTTTGCCCAGCACTGAGTGCTGTGTGGAACAGAAGATGGAAAGGCTGGCAGGTTTTCATCTGACTTGATAGACTGAAAAATGTGGCTCTGGGGATTGGCAGTGATTCATCCAGGGCTAAGCAGAGAGAACGAGAGCTGGGACCAATTCCAAGAAGCCCAAGCTCTAGTTGACTAAGCAGATGTCTAGACATGGTGTCCAGTGGCCACTTCAGGGTAAGGTGATTGCTCAGCTCTGGTTGGGTAGCTCAGTAAGTTAGAGTGTTGTCTCTCTACACCAAGGCTGTGGGTTTGATCTCTGGTCAGGGCACATACAAGAGTCAGCCAATGAATGCATAAATAAGTGGAACAGCAAATAGATGTTTCTCTCTCCCCCTTCCTCTTCCTCTAAGGCAATAAATCAGTAAAAATGAAATCAATCAATATTTTTTAAAAGGGAAATTCTTTAAAAAAAATGATTATTCAGAGACAGCCAGTTAACAAATATTAATACATTTACCGTATAAGGTGTGACTTTTTACAAGGAAATGGTTGGAACTCTTTTCACAAGTGCAAAGAGTCGTTCACAAGTATATTTTTCTGGCTCCTAATATATGATTACATTTATTTGTTGGAAAAACCACCGATTTATTTGTGGTTAGCATAGGGCAATCAAAGATCCCAATTGTATCTTGTAGGTTATAATATATTATTAAATCAGTAACTCTAAAAGGTATATTGAAATCTTTAAAGCTTCCTATGATTTTAATACTTAAAAAATAGCTATGTGCTCAATTTCCATGTATGATATAATAAGGCAATTAGGAATTATTCATTTGAATATTTGGCCATAATATTTTTACTTGATCATAGCATTTCTAGAAAATGAAATGTATGATACAATCACAGTGCATACAGATTTCAGTTGGAACCTGATTTTGTTCTTACCCTCAAATAACACATGTTTCTAGAAATTTTAAGGATATTCTTATTAATAACACTGAGAAGTGCCCAGAATCAAGCATTTTGGAGACTTGCCAAGTTCAATATTAAATCATGTGTATTTTTCTGATTCAGGTACAGTAAATTCAGTAGCTCAGCACTTCCCCAACATTATTGACTGTGTTCTAGCAGTGTGACCTTGCTCCCGAGAGCTTCCCATTAATAATTAATCTAGAGAGGAGTGAGATCGATGTAGGGTAAATGGATGGTCCTTCCTGTTCTACCAATTTTATGATGTAGTTACAGACACCGGTACCAGGAGCTACTATACCACCAGAGGCACCAGAGGTCCCTTGCTAACATTTTGAATACTTTTTAAAGAGTGTGCGATCTTAGAATAGAGCATCAGGGAAAGGAGCTTGGGCACCTGGAGGCACTGAGACCTACTGAGCTCGTCTTCCCCAGAGTAACTCTGCAAATCCACAGACAGCAACACAACCACTAATCAGGCGTCATGGAAGCATCATGGCGGTGAGTTGTCATTCTAATTATGTGCTCTCATGGTTTGCACAAGGCTCAAAGGGAAGGCTTTTCTTTGTCTATACGGCCTGAGCTGGGGCAGCACAAAAGTGGGCAGAAGCTTTTGCTGCCAAGCTGGCTCACTTGCATGGCTGGCAAGGTCATGTGGACTGTTTGTCTCGGTTGCCATCTATATGGGCTTCTCTATATGGCTTCTCTTTTCTCACAATATGGTGGTGGAGTTCCAACGGTGAATGTCCCAAGAGTGGGGGAAACTGTACGGGTTCTTATGACCTAGCCTAGGAAGCCCCTGAGCATTGCTTCTGCCATATTGTATTAGTCAAATAGCCCCAAAGGGCCACTCAAGTTCAAGGGAGGGAGGACATATACCTGGGGTGCAAACCTTTTTATTTTTTTATTTTTTTTAATTTAAAAAATATATATATTTTATTGATTTTTTTACAGAGAGGAAGAGAGAGGGATAGAGAGTTAGAAACATTGATGAGAGAGAATCATCGATCAGCTGCCTCTTGCACACCCCCCACCGGGGATGTGCCTGCAACCAAGGTAATGCCCTTGACCGGAATCGAACCTGGGACCTTCCAGTGTGCAGGCCGATACTCTATCCACTAAGCCAAACCGGTTTCAGCTATGGGGTGCAAACCTTGATGGGACAGTAGCAAGGTTCTGAATGAGCACAGGAGAGGGGAAATATCACAGACATTTCTGGAAAATGCAATCTGGCGTGCTTTTTAACTCTTTTTTTTTTTTTTTTTTTTTTTTTTTTTTACCTGTTAATGGTAATTTAGCAGTTAACAAAAGTTTTTCAGTTCTTCATTTGAATGAAGTCCAACATGTCAATCTTTTCTTATTCTAGTTCTTTGTGTGTGGTAGATAAGAAAGTTTTGCCTATTTTAAAGTCACACAATTGTACTTAATCCTCTTCCCGTCACATAAGCAGGTGCTCGTGATGTTATGGGCCTCGGTTTTTACATGAGAGGACATAAGCACAGAGAGTTAAACTCTTGTGCAAGGCCCGAGTCCAAAGTTCATGATTTTGTCTCTCACCCTGGTAATCTTGGCACCCTGACACTTAGCGCGAACTCCTATTCCTGCTACACCTATTCAGACTCCGCCCATTATCCTGGGATCATCTCAGAGCTGACTCTTCCTCTGGAAGCCTGTCCTGCTTATCTGCCCGGCCCTTCCACGCCTTCAGGACAAACTGCCCTTGGAAGGTGAACGCTCTCAAGTTCCTGGATGATCCTGTAAGGAGTCATAAAGGAGAAGGCAGCTTCCTGGCTACATCAGACTGGAAGCAGGTGCACACTCAAAGGGCTTTTGCCCTGTCCGGTATTTTTGCTGTTATTATTGTTGCTTGGTTCGGTTTAGGTGAACTGCATCGTTCTAGTCCCGATGGCCCTAAAAGCGGGTCCTATTTTTGAGAATGAACATAAATAACTGTATAACCTCAAGCCTACCAGTGAACAGGTATGTAAGGTATGAGATGAGAATGCAACTACCTGTTTCCTGTGCTTCACCAGATGGTTGTATCAGAGGAGCCAATGGACAGAAGTCCGCTCTCCGAGCAGTGACCACAATGCTGCTTCACTCAGACTTGGAAGCCGAAGATCCCTGCCTAGGGGCAAGCGTGGAGGACAAAGCCATTCACGCGCCAGAGCACGTTTTAGGGGAGCTTTGCCATCCTAGTAATGTCTTCATACACAAACACCTGTATTCTAATTGCAGACGTGTTCTTAGGCCTCTGGAAGCCTGCCAACTTTTCGCGGCGGTTCATCTCCTGGCACAAAGGTGACTCACTGGCAGAGGGAAGAGGCTGCTCAGGACTGAGCTAGTTCCTTCGGCAGCTTTCCTGTTCATACTGGCAAAGGCGAGAGGGGAGAAGTAGGATGAGGCCTTCCAAGATAATCATCCTTCGCCGATTCAGAACCATTTCAGTCCTGAATTAGTGACGGCCTGCGACAAAGCCAGTAACTCCCTTCCTTTTGGTGTTGTTAATCCTCACCTGAGGATATTTTTTCCCCATTGGTTTTTTTTTTTTTAAGAGAAAGTGGAAGGAATGGGGAGACACAGGAGAGAGAAACAGCAATATGAGAGAGACACATCAATTAGTAGCCTCCCACAGGGGTCCTAACCGGGTCAGGACATCGAGCCTGCGACCAAGGTACATGCCCTTGACCAGACTCGAACCCAAGATACTTCAGTCCTGCTGATGCTCTAACCACCACCAAGCCAAACCAGCGAGGGCCATAAATAAGCTGTCTCTTCCTTTTAACTTCTGGCTTTACTTAAAGTGACAGCATAATATAATTATTACATTTAGTCTCTAGTTGCTAAATAGCAGTAAAAAAAAAAAAAAATCCTGACATCAAAAGAAAATGTAAGCTCTAATCAGACTCACACGGGAAAATGGCTCATATTTATTGAGTGCTAGCTTTGTGCCAGGCAGTTTTCTAAGTGCCTTACAGGGTTAATCCGTTCAGTTCCCATGACAGCTCTGTGAGATAGCATTATTTCCTGTATCCTACAGATATGGAAAGTGGGTGTGGAAACCCAGAATTTTAATCCGTGGGGTTGGATGACAGTCTGCTCTCAGAATCGTATGTTATACCACTTTTCTATACAACATAGAATTAAATGTTAACACCAATATTAAAAAATACCAACCTAGACACAGTTTACTTGTGGCTGATTGCCTGAAGCAGTTAAACAGGAAAACCCCTCTGATTCTATAGCAGGGGAAGATGGGAGCTTTGCACTGCCCCAGTGGGTCTGAGAACCAATCACTTCTCAAAAGAGGGAGGAGCCAACTCCAAATCTTACCCAATCCCAGAGCTGCCCTCTCTCACCCCTAAACCAGCATGGGTGTAGTAACTTGGTTCTTGAGGCCAGTCCAAGAGCAACTATGGTAAAATGACTATGGGCAAAACGGTAACGGTGCAGGCCCGTCAGATAGAGTTCATCGGAGGAAAACAATCCTCCTTAGACCTTGTCATAGAAGACACTGCAACACAGAGTTGGAGAGAAGGTCGAGCCACAACATTACAAGTGAGGCAGTGTGTTCCCACTCCAAGGCAAGCAAGCTGGTACCTGCTTGGCAATGAACTCCTAAAGGGGTCAGCCAGTGATGTGGCACCACGGTGTTTATAGAGGAATAAAGGCAAGACTGCAACCACAAACTGGTGAAATGTTCTTTGAACATGGAAAACTTGGAATGAGTGTCAGGACTAGACAGTATGTTGGTTGTAGTGAGTGCATATGTAGCTCCACTCCTATTTCCTTCCAGCACTTACTTCTCACCATGTTCAACTGTCAGAACTTGCAGCTCCTTGTCTAAGCCCTAAGGGTTTTCTGGAGTCTCCAGAGGTGCTGGAGAATTAACCACCTCCATCACCAACACCCATTACCACTCCCCCACACACATTGCCCCAACCGGTAGCGATGGGAGATGGCAGATAGGGAGCCCAACTCCCTCCTCTCTCAGCAGGAGACTCAGGTATGCTTTTCATTGTTCCCAGAGTCTCCAGTGGGACTGAGTGCTAATAACACAGTAGAAAGTTGCTTGGAAACACGTCATTTATGGACTTCCCGTCTCATGTCCCTATTTCCCCATCAGAGTTTCCTGGAATAAGCTCCTAATTAAACCAGTTGTCTCAGAGTCTGTGTCTATTGGAAACCAAGAGAAGAAAAATTAAGATAACAGTGAATAAATCTAACAAAATTGGACAAAACCTTTAGAGAGACATTATAAAAATTTATTGAAAAACATAAAAGAAGGCCTAAATATCATGGTAGAGATATACCATGTTAACAGCAAGGAAAACATAATATGTCTAGATTTTCCCAAAGTTGATCTATTGGAAACTCCAAATTGCAATAGGTTTTTCATGAACCTTATCAACCTGACCCTAAAACTTAAATAAAGAAATGAATTGCCAAAACAACATCAAAACCCAAAGCTACCAAATTGCCAGGAATAGTCAAGATATTTCCAAAGAAGAACAAAGTATGGAAACTTGCTCAAATAGATATTAAAATTAATTAATAATTTTGAGAGAATATTGCTGGCACAGGGATTGACAAGAGATCAGAAGAACAGAATAGAAAGCCCTTGTACAGTTAAACAAAGGTGAAAAGTGAGATGTGACCACTATAGCAAGTTCAATCAGTGGGAAAAGGGGAATGTATTCCATAAATGATGCCAGGATATGGTGTTTTCCCATATGAAAAAAAAGTGAAAGTTGAATCTCCCTTTCATATCAAATGCAAAAATCCATTCCTGATAATTCATACACCAAAATGTCACAAGCATAACTTTAAAAATATTAAAGAGAATATAAGAAGTATCCTAGTGATTTGAAATATGAAAAGATGTATTAAAGAAACTATAAAAAAGCATGCACATACTCCCAAACCACAAAATAATAATTAATTGATTATAATAATGAAGAGTAGCAAAAAGAAGGGTAGAAACTGGAAGAATATAAACAAAGGAACTCCTAACACACTAGTGATAAAAAAGGGTCAATTATTTTGGAAAGTAATTCACCTTTATCTTATAAAGCGCTTTCCCAAATGTTTCATTCTGTCCTGTTAAGCACGTGGCCTTCCATTGTGATTCCAGATGACGCTCTCTGAGCACATGAGTGGAGTGTCGCTTCCTGCACTGACGCAGATGGGGAAAAGCCGGTGATTAGGTGATTAGGGAGGACTATTAAGTAGGATTATTAGGGAGGATGAACGTAAGAAACAATGTGATTCAGACACAGGAGTGCTACAGTTCTCTATGTGTCCCAATTACTCCTGGATGGAGGAGAGGCTAGCCTTTTCAGAGGCCAGGTTTACATTTAATTTTCAGTCAATCAACTGATATCTACCAATTGATATCTGTGCTGGATGATTAGAGTGCAAAAATGTATAAGTACAGACCACAGAGAATTGAAAACATATATCCACACAAAACTTACAAAAATGTTCATAACGGCCTTATTCATAATTGTTCAAAAGTGGAAATAATCCAAGTGTTCAGCAAATGAAGAATGGATAAACAACGAGTGGCATATACATACAGTGTAATATCATACAGTCATAAATTCAAATAAATAACAGTGACATGCTACAACATGGGTGAACCTTGAAAACATTATACAACATGAAAGAAGTCAGACACAAATGATTGCATTGCTATGAACTGAATATCCAGAAGAGGCAAATCAAGAGAGACGGAGAGCAGACTAGTGGTAATCAGGGGCTGGTATAACCGGGGGTGATAGAAATGACCACTAATGGGTATGGGTTTCTTTTTGAGGCTATGATGCTCTGGCATTAGATATGGTGATGGTTGCACACAATTTTTTGGGTATAGCAAAAACGACTAAAATTTATAAGTTAAACGATAAATTGAATATACACGAATTTGGACTAAAAGGAAAAATGAATCCATTCTGTTAGGCAGGATAATAGTCCCTGGTCATGGTGGGGGCAAGTGACTGGAGGGGAGTGTGACAGAACTTTGGGGCGCTGATCATGTTCTGTTTCCTGACCTGGCTGTTGGTTCCACAGCTCGGTTCACTTTGGGCTAGAACTGGGAACAGAAGCATACATGTTTGGATACATATGTTGTTTATAATTGAATTGTCTTCCTCAAAAAATTATGATCAAGCCCTGCTACATCGGCACGTGACGTTGTTTGGAAATAGAGTCATTGCAGATGTAATTGGTTAAGATGAGGTCACACTTGAGTAGAGTGAGAACTTGATCCAATAGGGCTGATGTCCCCGAAGAAGGGAAACAGACACCCAGGGAATCCAGCCATGTGAAGACGAAAGCAGAGGTTGGAGTTACGCTGCCACAGACCAAGGAAGGTCTGGGGTTCCCGGAAGCTGGAAGAGGCTAGGAAGGGCCCTCCCCTAGAGGCTTTAGAGGGAATATGGCCCTGCAACTCCTTCATCTCAGGCTTCCAGCCTCCAGGACAGTGAGTCAATCCAGTTCTATTGGTACTTTATTGCAGCAGCCCTAGCAACCCGAAATGTATATTATGAAAAAGTCCTTAGAATTAAAAAGAATAAGGTATATAAGATTCATTCTTTATCAGATAGAAGTTACTGGAGATGCTGCAAGGAGGCAGCCCTTACTCTGACTGTGAGCCCAGTGAAGGCTTCTCTGGGGCTGATGCTTGAGCCAAATTTTGAAGGCTCGGTAGAAGTTTGCCAAGTGCAAACAGAACAATTGTTATAAGACTGCCAGCTCCTGATAGGCAAAGCTAGTATTTTATTGAAGGAGACTGGTCATAAACAAGTGAACAAATAGTAAATTATAAACTTTAATAATTATACTATGGTGCTCGCTGTCCTGACAGCATTCTCACTTCACTGGACTGGTAGGGACCAGGTCATAGATGGCACCCCTCTGCAGCCTGGTGTCTGGAGGTCATTGGTAGAGTGGACAGACCACTGGGAAGAGAAGCATAATTGCCTTGTTTTCAACCCAATGCTGTGTGGCTTAGGCAAACCTTCTCACTTCTCTGAATCTCACTTCTTACATTTGAAAAAGATATGACAGGAAAAAGGGGTACCTCTAAAATCCATTCTCATTCTAATTGGGTGAAATATGTTGTTATATAAAGAGCTTATGTAATTGGGTTAATCAGTGGTTGGCAAACTCATTAGTCAACAGAGCCAAATATCAACAGTACAACGATTGAAATTTCTTTTGAGAGCCAAATTTTTTAAACTTAAACTTCTTCTAATACCACTTCTTCAAAATAGACTCGCCCAGGCTGTGTTATCTTGTGGAAGAGCCAAAGAGCCACATGTGGCTCGTGAGCCACAGTTTGCCGACCACAGGGTTAACTAAAGCAGAATCCATGGGATAGTAGTAAGTCAATGGTAATTACTAAAGTTTCACAGCAGTCTACATGGATTTTTTTTTATGGTGGCTAAATGGAGCTGTTACATTACAAACTATTACGAAGAAAGGAAGCTGCAGTCTTTGGTCTTATTTTTTCAGATTGGAGAGCATGGTAATTCATTGTGAATGAGAAGAGCATTTGGCTCTAGAGATAGCTCCGTTTTTGCATTTATCTCTTCTGTAGCCAAAGCTGTTTTCATTTCTTACTGGAATTGCTTTCATTGCTCAAGGATCTCTTAGGCAAAGAAAAGAGAGATGAATGTCCAATGCCATCCTAGAGAAGAAAAACGAGAGGGCGGCTCTCATTGAATCAAAAGAACTGTGGACTTGGAATCAGAGACCTGACTTCAAATCTCACTGTTCTCACTTCTTAGCTGTTTCTGAACCTCACTTTCCCCATCCATTGTAGGGATGAAAGCTTGTTTCTCATGTGGTGGTTGTGAAGATTAAATGCATTCATCAAATACTTATGGAGCACCTACATTATATATAAGAGGCACTGCAGATAAGTGATGAAGAAGACAACACCCTCAAGGAGTTTCTAGAGTCGAGGTGAAGATAGACTTGACTAGTAACGAGTGTAATGAATGTTACTCACTTCCAACGTCATACAGTTGGAGGATGAGTAGACGTCATCTTTAAATCAAAGGCACTAGGAGGCAGGATGAGTGTTCAGAGTGGGGAAAAAATAAGATGATGCTGAGGTCATCATTGGTGCTGGCTGACTCAACAGTGAAGGAGTTGGTGACAGAAATGAAGTAACTGTGAATTCAGTACAATCATGTTTCAGAGACAGTGCTTTCCTGGTAAAAATTCTCCCAAACATAAACAAGAGCCAAAAATTGTATTTAATTTCTTTTTAGATGTAAACTAACAACTAAAATTGAGCTGATTTCTGTCCATTTTTTTCTAGGATATGGAATATTTAGCAATACTTGGGGTACTTTGTCTTTCAAATCTCTCTAGTGTTCTGAGTCATGGCATGTTTTATTGCATCTCAAGCTATTAATACTTCTGAAAATCTGAATGATATAATTGGTCTTTGTCAAACATTATTTCTTAAGCGTCTTTAGGTGCTTTGTGGCAATTAAAGTTACCTCAACTTCTATAAAGATACAGGTTGACTAGATTGTTACCTGTTATTTGTCCATGACCACCCAGTGGAACCTGTTATTAAATTAAATAAGAGAAGGGGAGAGGTGCTATAGCTTAAAAATTAGGTTTTCAAATGCTAGTGATTACTGAGAATGTGAATTTTGCACTTGAAGCAAAATTTAAAAGGTATTATTTGGTAAACTCCAGGTACAATAAATACATTTTATTTTTTTCAATTGTGCTGTCTGATGTGGTCCTCACTAACCATCAAGGTTCAATTTAAGTTAATTAAAACAAAATATAATTTAACATTCAGTTCCTCATAATCCTAGTCACATTCCAAGTGTTCAATAACCACCTGTGACTAGTGGCTACATATTATACAATACAGAAATGAAATATTCTTGTTACACCAGAAGTTCTTCTGGATATCATTGCCTTAGACAATGGGTAAGAAGAATTAAGAAGCATCCTGTATGAAATGGGTTTTTTTTTACTTATGTCTTGAGAAGAACATGAGGAATATTTAAAGTTACTTCTAGAAACATATCTTTAAGAACAGAGGGATACAGCTAATGGTTAATGAACAAGAGTATTTCTCATGAGATTATTATAGGAATTAATGTAGAAGTCCACAGTAGGAGGTAATGGTTTATGGTTACTGACATCATGTTTTGAGAGACTATTTAATGACATGAGAATATGCTAAAAAACACAAACCCTCTCAATACATTATGATACCCAAATGTAAGGAACATGGTAACTTCTCGGCCTTAGCTAACGGTGTTTCTTATATTTTTCCATATTTGTTTTCAATGAGCATGAAATATTATGTTGTTACAGAAAAAAAATATTTTTTAAAAGTACAAATATTTGCTGAAACCAGTTTGGCTCGGTGAATAGAGCATCGACCTTCGGATTGAAAGGTCCTAGTTTTGATTCTGGTCAAGGGCATGAACCTTGATTGTGGGCACATCCCCAGTGGTGGGTATGCAGGAGGCTGCTGATCGATGTTTCTCTCTCATTGATGTTTCTAACTCTCTATCCCTCTCACTTCCTCTCTGTAAAAAAAAAAAAAAAAAAATCAAATATATATATATATATGTTTAAGGTTTGGAGCAGGTAGTGAATAAAATCTAAAGCACAAAACAAACTATGGATGAATTCCTATTTTTGTTTTAGTGAGTAATGGAAAGGTTGCTGACATTAAAAGCATTTTAATAGCAATCTCCAGGTCTAGGATCTGTCTTCAGGCTGAGTTCATTCTTGTTACCCATCAGGGATCTAATAAGTGTGATTCAGATAACAAGTTTGTGAGCTGGTAGCACTGCAGAAGGTGATATTAAAGCAAATAGCAATGTGCCAGGCCATCTGTAGACCAGAAGAAGAAAATGGTTTCAAACAGAGAAATCAAAGTGTCACAGCATAAAAAGCAACTTAGTCCAAAAGCTCGCCTTTATTGCACTAAAAATAATCAAGTCACTTAAAAAAATAATTTTATTTACCTGTTTTGATGATTTCAAGATTTACATCTTAACTTTTTACAGGTAATTTTGATACAATCAGCTTTAGCAAGCCCTTTCTCAATGCTCAGGCAGTTCTTAACTGCCTCTTCACAGATGATTCAGCCTTGTTGAAATATTAGCAGCTTTATAATAGACAAACGGAACATGTACAGTATAAGTACTTTAATGCTTGCTATTATAAATCAAACTTTATATAATTTTATTCAACCTTTCCTTTTCAATGACCATACCACATTCATGGACATTTGGGAGTTACTTGGAGAATGTAAAAGTGTAATCAGTTATAAACATTATTAATGAGGTGAGTTGTTTAAAGATTAAATTCCTAGTGAAAATAAGAATAACTATTGGGAGAACCAACAGTCAGCTATTGAATCCCCTTTCATCTGGCTCTGACCAGTAGCACTGGCTTTTGAGTTAAGAGCAGGAAAAGGCATAATCTTAGGCTGGAGACACTTCTTGAGGACAGACAGCGGAATGATTAGAAGAGAGTGAATCAAGCAATTTGTGAAGACCCTAAAAGCACATTTCCTCCATTTTGTAGTGTTCCTCCAAACCACGATGAGTCCAATTTCCTGCCCTGATGCTAAAAGCCATCTCACCTTGGCGCTGCATGTCTGCCTGCTGGGAGTATGCCATCATCCAGACAAAGGACCTCTCCCATCAATGCTGAGCCTGCCAAGTCACCTTCAGGTCAATGGATGGTCGAATAATTTAAAGTTCTCATTTTAATCTCATTGTGGAGATGTTGGTTCCATTTCACAATGTTTCACAACTAAACAACATTCCAATCCCCCCACTCACCTACCATCACCACCTCCGCCTTAGCTGCCAACTGCTTAAGAAGGAACAGACTTCTCCAGGCAGCATTTTGCTCCTTCATGGCCATGACCAGATTGCTCCTCACTTCTGACAGTCCCCAACTCTAAGAGAAGAAATGAAAAAACAAGCTGCAAATTGACTGTACCTTCGCTACTGCATTTGCAAATGGCAATTTTGAGTATAAAGCTTTAATCAGTGGAATGCAGGTGTTAGGAGGAATATTAGACCTATTTTTTTTTCTTTATGCTTCCAACTCAGAAATTATGATAAGAATTAGCAGAGAAAAACATCATTATTCATCCCTTTGTGAGTTTCCTGAAACTTGGCTTAGGTTGTCATTTAAAGTCACACGGCTTATCATGGATCTGCTGCATTTATTCACATCACAAAGAAAGTCTGAGACACTATGGCAACACATTTTTATTGGGTGCACGGTGGGTTTATGGCGCTGTGCTCAATACCAGGACTGCAACGACAGATAAAACCTGCTTCGGCATTTGTAACCTGATGCTGTTTTTCTCATAATTTGGGTGACACAATATGGAGATCATCTTCTAATTTCTTAAGAGAGGGAATGGGGGAAAAAGAGGGTCTGGTCAGTGCATCTATATCTTTGTTTTGGTCCCTGCATCAGTATTGATGATGTGGACTCTTTGAAAGTTGTGGATCCTCTTCCAAGATTCTGTGAGCCCTTGGTGGTCTAGACCCCAGCACTATATTGATTTTCAAAGGCAATAGCTTTCAATCCATGCTGACACACACAGGTGTTCTTTTCAGAGTAAGACCCATGGAGCTGGGTTTAAGAAGTTTCCAGTCTTGTCTCTCTCCACTAACCCTCCAAGAACCACCGCAGAGGTTGAGTTACCTAGTTGTATTAGTTTCTTATGGCTGCTGTGACAAGTAAATTTAGCAACTGTCCTAGAACAAATTTTGTACCTTACAGTTTTGTAGGTTAGAAATAGGAAGTGGGACTCTCAGGGGTAAATGGAAACATGAACATGGCTCCTTTCCTTCCTGGGGGCTCTAGGAGCTAAAGGGCTCCATTGCCCTTTCTGGTGCATAGAGGCCTCCCACGTTCTTTGGCTCCTGGCCTCGCGCCCCTGTCTTCAAAGCCAGCAACATTGCACTTCTCTGTGTCTTCCTTCTCTCTGATTAATCACATATATCTCTGATTACTGCTATTGTTTGGCTGGCCTCTTTCCCCTTCTGCCCTGGCTGGGTTGGCTCAGTTGGTTGGGCATGATCCTGTGCACCAAAGTGTTGCCGGTTCGATTCCTCATCACAGCACATGCTGGGTTGCCAGTTCGATCCCTAGGGACAGCAGATTGATGTTTTGCTCTCACATCAACGTTTCTCTCTCTCTCTCGCTCCTTCTCCCTTTCTCTCTAAAGATCAATAAAAATGGTCTGGAGCCAGCTCCCTTTTGCTGAGGACAATTTCCAGAGAGCCCTGAGCTGAGGACCTCTTCCAGCAGCAGGGGGAAACTAGACATGCCCCTGGGTGCCTCCTCACAGTGTCACTGCACTGATGACACCACCTTTCCAGGGCAGGCATCCTGTCTGCAGGGGCGGGAACAGGGGCGAGGGAGGAGTGTATAATATTTCAGACAACTGGACTTCTAATTCATGTCTAAAGTAGCTTTTATTACCTTGAAGGTAGCAGGAAAATCATGCTCTATTTTTCATCCATGGGCAAGGAAAGAAATATCCTCACAGAAGGAATGTACAGAAACGTGTATATAGATAACTAGCTAGATAAGCTTGCCTACATCCCCCAAATCTTGGTTATAACGGCAACTGTTTCTAGAGAAGCAGCATCAGGGAAGATAGATAATCTTTGCATAGGAACATTCCTGTGAGTGTGGTCAAGCAGAGGCAGGCCCTGGCGCAGTGCTTCCACATGTGTGTGTATGTGTGTGTGTGTGTGTGTGTGTGTGTGTGTGTGTGTGTGTGTGCCTATGTGTCCTTTGGCATCTTGGAAGCCTGGCCTCGTTCTATGGAAGCTCTTCTCAGAGTCATATTTCTAAATACATAAAACAGAATACTGTTACAAGGAAAACCAATTTTAAAAAAAATTGTGATGTGGTGATATCATACTAGATTAGTATAGTTTTGGTAATTTTATTATACTTAAAATCCTTTTATTCTTGAAATATTAATTGCATGTACTATTATTGTATGTAAGATAATTTTTCTTGAATAATTGGTGTTTATTGCATGTAACATTATCATATTTAAAATTGTTTTTCTTGAGATATTAAAAAAATTGTGAGCCCTGACCGGGTAGCTCGGCGGATGGAGCATCCACCTGTGGACTGAAGGGTCCCAGGTTTGATTCCGGTCAAGGTCATGTTCCTTGGTTGGTTGTAGGCACATCCCCAATGGGAGGTGTGCAGGAGGCTGCTGATCAATGTTTCTCTTTCATTGATGTTTCTAACTCTCTGTCCCTCTCCCTTTCACTCTGTAGAAGAGCAATAAAATATATTTTTTAAAGAATTTTGATATGTGTGCAGCATCACACATTAAATGACAAGATTTTCAGTAAAAATCTTATCATTTAACGTGTCATTTTAAGTTTCAAAATAATTTCAAAATAATAATGGGCATACATAATATTTTGAGTACCTGCATAACTATAATTAATATGAAAGTATCTTTGATTTTTATGGGTGTTGTTGGCATGGTGGTCTGTTGCCTACATTCATAGTTGAATGAAATGGTAAATTACACTTCAAGATTACAGAAAATAAAGATGTAAGCACCCTAAACCTGGATCCATCCCCTAAGCTGCCTTCTTCATTTCTATCCCGGGGCTGCTCGGCATAGTTCAAGAGCATCGTTCCATCGTGCAGATTGGCCCATCAAAAATTCATGGCTCCAACCCCAGCTTACCCTCGTGATGCACAGCAGTGTACACACTGGGCAGTTCTCCAGTTCCTTTTGATGGCCACTTTCAGAATCTCCGAGAATCAGCAGAAGTGCCTCTTCCTCCAGCTAGTTCGTTCTGATGTTATTGCACAATCTGGAGACCTCTGCCCTGAGGGTGAGGGAAGCAGGATTGCCACAGTCCCAAGGGGAAGAATCCCTGGCTGCACACATATTTGTGCCCAAATTCTTTTGATCCATAAACCCTCCCTCCCCTGACTTTGGGTCCCCACTGCACATTGTATGCTTCCTCTGTCCCCATCCCCAGGGAAAGAGAAGCAGGGGTGGAGTCTGGCCAGCATGAATCAGGCTTGTGTGGGTCAGAGAAGAAATCTCAAGGGATGCTCAGAGCGTGATGGACATAGGACACAGGCATATGTGTGCATGAGCAGCAGTGAGAGTGCACGTGTATACGCTTCCGACTGTGCATGGCCTTGTGTGCAGTGTGGGTTTTTATGCAGGTAGAGGATCTCCTCTGCTTTTCCAAGATTTAATCAAGAGGTTGGAATCTCTGGCCTTCACATCCTGGGATAAATGAATAAATGACGCTCCTGTGCAGTACATACCCCGGACACCTATAATGATGACACGGACCATGGTCTCTTCAACATCCTTGTGTCATTCCCATCCCTTCCATTGCCAGAGGATGGCTTGGCCTCCATTAATGTGAACGTCCTCAACTTTCTATTTCCCACCTGCAAATATTTGTGCCTTTCTTCTTTGTCCTTCAATTTCAGAGTATGGGGTGTCTGCTTTTTCTGCAAAGCCAATATTTCCTATGCTCTTGATCCCATCAGAGGTTTCCTTTAGACTTTGCTGCATATTTTTTATTCCCTCTTCAATCTTTGCTTCCAGTTATCCTGTAACATCAATTCCATTCCATATAAGCCTTCTCTCGACTACGAAGGTTCCGTCTACTACTCTTGCCTCTCTCTCAGCGAGCTTCTGGCAAGAGAACTCTCTACGATCATTTTCATTTCTTCACCTGCTACACTCCGGCCTCCTCCTCTATCGCTCCCTGCAATGTTCATTCACAAGGGTCCTCCATAGCCTCCATGTTGCCTGATTTGCTGGGTTGCTTTCCAGTCCTTATGTTATGGGACTACTCTGCCTATGTGACATTGATGGTCACTTCTTTCTATGAACTTCCATGATACCTTCCCATATAGAACCTATCAGCCCAACGACCCTGTCTGATGGGCAGCCCCATGTTCTGAGACACAGAAAACCTACCCACAGCCAATATGTGGAGGTCATGCTGAGCAGGGCCTGGGTGGGAAGCTGCCATGGGGATCCCTGATCAAGACAAATAAGCAATAAATACACAGAAGATGGGGTGGGGTGGGGGAGAGAGAGAGAGAGAGAGAGAGAGAGAGAGAGGGAGAAGTGGGGAGAGGGAGACACAGAGACAAAGACAGAGAGAAAGAGAGAGAAAAACAGACTCAGAGACAGAGAGAAAGAGACAGAGAAACAGACTCAGAGATAGACAGAGAGAGATGGAGGTAGAGAGTCAGAGAAGAAGCATGTACTTGCTAAGAGGTAGGGGTTTGAATAATATGTCTGCCCAGGGAGATGGATAGGGAAGCCTCACTTTCTACATTTACTGTTTACTGTTCCCAGTTCTGAATTGTTTGAGGACTGGAGGCCTGGCCCTTTTCATATCCATAATAAATGTACTGTTTATTGAGCTAGTGTTTAGGTTTCTGTTAATTATAATCCAAAGGAAGCTTGTCTAGGATAGACAACTTGAACTTCGTAATTTGTCTTCTTAAATGTACATTGTGGGTTTTATTGGGCCGGAATCACAAGGTTCCACACTGTGATTCTCTTCTGCTCTTCCCTGAGAACAACTGTATCAATGTGCAGACACCTGATTCTGAGGCCCTACCAGCAAATGCTCTGAGTTCCTTAAGCGAAATTTTCAGAACATGTGCTCATGAAACAAAACCCAACGTGGTGGCCCAGGAAATGAGGCCGAGGTGATGGACACCATCACTAACCTAAGGATCAACTTCCTCTGAGGTCTACTGAACATGTCAGCAAAATTTGGACTGCTCTATGTGTAGCTTCCTGATGTGTGAAGAAAAATAGCTAGTTGAATAATGAACATTTTTTTCCTTACTATCCTTAAAGCAATCTATGTTGGTGGTAGAACCCTTTATTATACTCACGATAATTCATGGAGATGGGAAATTCTCAGTTCTCCAAAACTATCATGTTCATCTATGACCCACAGTCATTGCCGACCTATTCTCTCCTTTCCCTCATGCACAGTCATCACTGTGCAAATTCTTTCAGTCTGTGCTCATACACTCCCTCACCTCTCCATTCATTCCTGTACTTTCTTTAGGCCCAGCTCAAATCTCACCATCTCCATGAGGCCTTGCTCAGAGCCTCCAGTTACAATCCTTATAATCGTCTTGGCATTCCTTTAGTCCAGCGGTACTCAACTGGAATCAATTTTGTCCCTCAGGGACATTTGGTAATGTCTGGAGGTATTTTTGGTTGTCACAACTGGAGGGGCAGTGCCACTGGCATTTAGTTGGTAGAGGCCAAGGATGTTGCTAAATTTCCTACAATCCACAGAAGAGTCACCCAACAATGCCAATAATGTTAAGAAGCCTTCAATCTAGCCTGACTTTGGCACCATCAACCTTATCCTTTGGTTACTCACTACGGTGTGAACTCTAAGGGTTGGATGGGAACTTTAAGAAACCAGCCAGTTGCCCCCCCCCCCCCCCCCTGAATTTTGTGAGTACAAAGACAGATGGAAGAGAAGCTGCTGAAAGGCACAGAGAGTACCATTGGCAGGGCTTTATTCAATGACCCCTGTGCCTTTGACTAGTTCCATTTCATTCTGCTGTTGTTTTCTTTCCCCAGGAAGATTGAAAAAGCTTCTGTAAGCAAGGGTAGGGTCTCTAATTGAATGTGCAGTGACCCTCCTTTCCTTAGCCTAGTACTAAGAATGCAGTACATACATGTCAGGTCAAAATAACCTGAGGTTTTATAAATTATCATTTTATTCCCCTGGAAATGTATTTTCTTAAAGAACTGCAAGCTTTTCTCCTGGGTATAACCTCTCAAAAATAAAGATGACTACATCTAAATCACAGGAAAAAGAAACTCTACAGAGACCTTCTGCGGAAGTGTTTTTCAACATTAGAGTAAATAGCAGCTGACTGAGTCTTACACATTTAAACGATGGTGATGAAAATTACCACCTTAGCAGCACAGAGCAAAACAGGAAAGGTTTTTACTAAGGGGAATAATTAAATAAATTCTTAGAGAGAACTGGAAAATAACCCCCTTAAAAAAAAAATCAACAAAGTTCTGAACCTTATTCATCACCCATTCCCATAGCTACATTTTTCTCCTTGGAGATAAAAAATGTGTAAGCAATTGTTGACAGAATTCACAAAGGCTAGGTTAAGCATGCAATGACAGAACAAGACTTTACATTGGAAAAGGTAGGCTGACTGACCGGTATTCTGCATTTTAGAGGCAGAACAGTAAAAGTAGATGAAGTGCAGGCCTGTAGCAAACTGATCCTGGACTGGAGTCTTGGCAGTGCTGTGAGCAGCTGTGTGACATAAGTTAAGTGCCTGAATCCCTCAAATCCTGGTCTCCATCCACAGCTTTGAAGTGAGGATCTGTATCAATACTTCCCAAATTATGAACTTTGAGGATGAGATGAAGGAACACAGGAAAGGTGCTCACCACAGGATCAGGCTAAGTCCACGCTGACAGTAAAAGACAGCTACTAGTATTGTTGCAATGATTTCTACCTACTATCCTTTAAACTTATTTCTGAAATAATGGAAAGATCATTTAGTCTTGTGATGTCAATTTTTACTTCCGTAGAAGAAATAAGAGAACTCCTTCATAATATAGAAAATAACTTTCATGGAATAGGAATTGTTGGCCAATCTATACTAACAAAAGGGTAATATATAAATTGGTCATGATGCTCTCACAATAACAACAGGCTGCATGGGGTGACCAGGCTGGCAGGGGGAGGTAGTGAGGGACAACCAAACTACTGACCAGCATATTGTGTGGGGTGACCAGGATGGCAGAAGGGGTCAGTGAAGGGCAAGCAGGCCAGTAGAGGGGGTGGCCAGGCTGGCAGGGGGGACAGTTGGGGGCAATCAGGCTGGTGGTGGTGGGGCAGTTAGGATCCAGCAATCCTGGATTGTGAGAGAGATGTCTGATTGATGATTTTGGCCCTATCCCTGGGATTGGGCAGAAACTGGCAGTTGGACATCCTCCCAGGGGTCCTGGATTGGAAAGGATGCAGGCTGGGCTGAGGGGACTCCCCTTCCCTCCATGCACAAATTTTGTGCACCAGGTCTCTAGTTAAAATCCTATATAATAAAAAGCTAATATGCAAATCAACTGAACGGCAGAATGACCCATCACTATGATGCACATTGACCACCAGGGGGCAGACACTCAATATAGGAACTTTCCCCTGGTACTCAGTGCACTCCCACAGGGGGAACACCGCTCAGCCAGAAGCTGGGCTCATGGCTGGTGAGTGTAGCAGGGGTGGCAGGAGCCTCCCCCGCCTCCAGGGTAGCACTTAGGATGTCTGATTGATGGCTTAGGCCTTCTCCCTGTAGCCATCAGTCAGACATCCCCCGAGGACTCCTGGACTGTGAAAGGGCGCAGGCCGGACTGAGGGGACACACATACACACACATCCTGAGTGCACAAATTTTGTTCATGGGTCCTCTATTAAATAATAAGCAAAAGCTTTTAAATATGCATATGTGGGGCTTTTAAATTGTGTAAACAAGTCTGTAGTTGCAAGTACAGACTTAATTTAAGCTTCAGCTCCTTGATTAATTAATTAATCTATTTATTTATCCTTTCCTTCCTTCCTTCCTTCCTTCCTTCCTTCCTTCCTTCCTTCCTTCCTTCCTTTCTTCCTTCCTTCTTTCCTTTCCTTCCTCAGTCGTTCCTTTCTCCCTCCCTTTAGCAAGATGTGCAAATGCAAGTATTTGGGGTTGTGTGACAGTATAAGATAACTATAGAGTGTCAAGCATCAAGTGTTACGGAAAAGTCTGAGAAGCTAAATTTCAGCAACTTGGTTTCCAGCCCTGGCTCTTACTAGGTATGAGATGTCAGGCAAGCCATCTTGCCTGTCCCTCATCTATAAAATAAGGGGCTTGGTAGATGATTACTGAGATTTCCTCCAGTTTTAGATACTGGATTGCATTTTTATTTTTGGAAAGTCACAGCAGACATCCAATTCAAATATGTTGTTAACAATGATTTTGTCTTTAAATTTTTTTAAAAAAAATTGATTTCAGAGAGAGGAAGTGAGGAGAGAGATAGAAACATCAATGATGAAAGAGAATCATCAGTTGGCTGCCTTTTGCACACCTCCTACTGGGGATTGAGCCTGCAGCAACCCGGACATGTGCCCTGCCTGGAATTAAACTTGGACCTCCTGATTCATGGGTCCATGCTCAACCATTGAGCCCCACTGGCCAGGCTGATCTTCTGTTTTTAATTGAAAGTTTAGTCTCTGAGGAAAGAGTGAAACATCATTAGTTTTAAAACGATATTTTACATTTGGAATAGATCTTTTGGTCCAAGCATTTTGCATCTTTAGTTCCCAAGCCAGGGCTGGCTTTCTGGGTGCAGTTGCACAGGACTAGACACTGAGAAGGGCTCCATGATGGATTTATGCTCCACTATTGCCGTCTTGAAATTTTTCAAGTTTGAACAAAAGGCCCTGTGTTTTGGTTTTACACTGGGCTCTGCAAAGTTATATGGCTGGTTCTGGCTACCACTTAACAATTTACAATGTAAATCTAAGCACGGGGCTCTCTCCTTTTTTGGTGAGAAGCCTACACTGACCTCTTTCCTCTGCAGCCATTCTCTGTTTTTATGTTGGTTATAAAACTGCTTCACCAGCCAGGCTGCAGGATGTGAGGACAACTGTGCACAGAACATACAGTGCCTGCCTTTGACTTCAAAGGGCAGAGGCTTCATCACTCAGCCCAGCCATCTGCAGGGGTAGAGCCTCTTGTCAGCAGCAATTCCCACATTAGTGCAAATGTTTGCAAGGGCCCAGTAGACTGCTTGGAGGACTCAGAGAGAAGATAAGAAGTCCTTTGAATATTAAAGGCTGTCCCTCAGGCCAAGGAAGAGCTCCATTCTGTAAACACCCCCAGTCCCCCTCCATGGCCTTATTCATGTTCTTAGTATTTTCTCAAGGCCTGACTTCCCTGCTTCAGAAGTCTCTACAGTGAAATAAGAAGTAACTACTCAGAGACAGGATCTGAGATCAGTGCTTGGGATGACGATTCAACTTGAAAAATCACTTCTGACCCCTTAGTGTATGCTATCAGTAATCCAGCAGGAAGCAAATATAATGAAGATGAGCTAATTCCAATTTGTTCCCGTGGCCTGGCCATCATGGGTTTACTCCCAGCCTGTGAAATGGGGATACTATCATAGAGCTTTATTAGATTTATTATCTATAATAATAAATCTATAGATTTATTATAGATTTATTATAATAAAAAAAAGCATTATATGCTAACTAGACCGGATAGCCAAACGACCCTTCTGGATGTCATTCTGGACATCCTTCTGGATGAATCTGCTGCAGCAAGGGCCGAGGGAGAGGCAGTTAGGGTGATCAGGCAGCAGGCAGGGATGTTAGGGGTGATCAGGCAGGCAGAGAGGGTTAGGAGCCAGAGGTACCAGATTGTGAGAGGAATGTTCAACTGTCGGTTTAGGCCTGATCCCACAGGGATCCCTTTAGGATCGGGCTTAAACAGAAATTGGACATTCCCCAAGGGGTCCCCATTTACAAGAGGTTGCAGACGGGGCTGAGGGGCTCCTCCTTCCCCCTTGCATAAATTCTGTACACCAGGCCTCTAGTAAGGATATGAGGAGATAATAACTGACTAAGCATTGGAAGAAATACTTTGTGGATGTATTTGCAAGGTGTAGTGTAGCACACAATTTTAAAAAAAGGCGATTTATTCCTGGAGGTATGTACAGGTCACCCTCACCCCACCCCCGCAATAGGAGTAGCTTAAATGGAAGCAGAGAAAGGAGGACATTTAAATGATTTGCCTTCTCTCAATTTTCAAACAGTGGCATCTGACATCCAGAGCAGCACCGAGGGGTAGGTATGCCAGCTGAATAGAGATGCCACCAGAGAAAAAAAAGATCGTGCCCACGCCCATGCTGGCCACGTCTGCATCCAGAGCTTCCCGACCCTCTGTTTTCCTTTTCCCACGCCCGCCCGGCATCAGAGCCTGGGCGGGTAAGCTGACTCAGCCCCTGCCCTGGGCTCCCGCGCAATCCTCCTCGCAGTTGCGGTAAAACCCAGCTCAGAAAGGAAGCGGGGGAGACGAGAGGGGGCGTGACCTGAACCTAGCGGGCGTGGTCTGGACGCTGTAGGCGGGGCATAGGGGGCGGGGCCTTTCCGAATCGGGCTGTTGAAGCTGTGACCACATAGAAAACAAGCAAGCGGGAGGCGGGGCCAGCGGAGGCGGGCGGGGCCGTGGGCGGACCGTGGGCGGGGCCACGTAGCTGGGCGCGGAGACGCAGGGCGGAGCCCCGGTGGGTGGGGCCCGAGGGGCGGGGCCAGGGCGGGGTCCGCCGCGCGCGCGGGGGCCGAGCTCTGCCAGTCCGCGCGCCCGCCCGCCGGCTCCGGAGCTGCCTGCGCGGCCCGCCAGGTCCCGGGACGCGGCACCCCAGGGGAGAGGGCGAAGGGTCGCGGCGATGGCCTCGCGGGGACTCCCGGATTTCGCCGTCTTCGCCGCTGCTGTCTTGGTGGCGGGCACCGTGAGCTCGCCGCTCGTGGCCCCGGGTGAGTTTCTCGCCGGGGTTGGGGCTCGCGTGGCGGAGGGTTGTGGGGAGGCGAGGGATCCAGGTCGCAACCAGATCGCAACCCCCTCTGCGCCCCGCTGCGCCCCGCGCGCTTTAGTCCGGGCTCGGCCCCCGGTGCCGGCGCTGAACTTCGGGCGGTTCGGGCGGCCCGGGCGGGTTCGATCCCTCCGTTTCCCGCCGGCGGGGCTCCCGCCTTCACTCCCCTCGCCGGCTCCTCTGAGGACCTGTTCGCCCGCGTCCCCACCTCCGAGTTGTCCCCAGTGCAGGGACCCGGCCTGGCCTCGCCTTCCTCGGAGGCGCCTCCTCCAGGCAGGCTCCCCGGAGCCCCGCTGGTCCTAAAGGCTCCGCGAGCGGAAGATCGTGACACCGGAGACCGACCTTCCCTGTGCGCTATCGCCGCCGTCCTTCCCCCCGTCCCGTCCTTTTATAGTTTAAAACCTTGGGCCGAGTTTCCATGTCTTCACTTTCCAAGTTGTCATTTATTTTTAGTGGTTGCATGCATTCTGGTAACAGGTTGGGGATTTCAGGTATCTTCTCACATGTTCCTGTAGAAATCAGGCCTGGGGGGGGGGGGAAAGGGAAGACGCGTCCGTGGACTTGACAGTCTTTGTTTGCTTTTTCTCGAGAGGATCCCTGTCACCACAAAAGGAACCTTCTGCGGTCAGGGCAGGAAGCCACCGCGGAGATGATAAAAGTGTCGTCGCCCACGATGAGCCTATTAGAGCAGGAATGTTTCATGGAAACCTAAGAGGGATATGCAACTTGTCCTTGTCTCAAAACTCTTGTGTTTATGCAACTGTAGGCACCAGGGAGTCCTCACCACCATCCATTCTCCTTCTTTTTAAAAATTTTATTTATTTATTTATTTTCTTTCATTTTTTTATTAAGGTATTATATGTGTACATATCTTACCAATTCCCCCCCTCCCCATACATGCCCTCTCACCCCAGAGTTTTGCATCCATTGGTTATGCTTATTATGCATGCATACAAAAGTCCTTCTTAATTGCTACCTCATTGAGTGTTTTTAAAAAAATAATCATACACGAATACCTTCTGGGCCAATTGAGGTTACCACCCCCTGGAACCTTACGTCAGGAGCTCTAAGCTGGAGCAGCTCCTCTCCAGGTCCCCATAAATAAGCATCTGGAAGCCTTCCCACTGTGACCGTCTCCTCCATAAAAACACACACTGCTGTTCCTCACCCCGGAGAAGCTTCCAGTGACAGCTTTTAAACTGGCTTGTCACTCTGGCCTTGACTTTTTCATAGAAACCAGAACACGTGAGGCAGGAAGCAGCGTGGATAATCTATCTCCTGAGTCTTTATGAGCAGACCTGTGTATTTCCTTCCGCCATCCTTCCCTCCCGGGGACGTGCAGCTAGGGACATGCATTACTGATGGGCTGGGAGATTTCGGTGTATAGCCTGCGTTTCGCTGCTGAGACAGGTAGGTAGGTGTGTTACCAGGTTCAAAGGGGACCCGAGGTGAGAGATACAGAGCCAGCTGCTCCAGAATTTGAAGAGTTTAAAACTGGGAGTAAAATTCAGCACCTGATGCATGTAATCCTCCATCCACACGAGAAATCCACTCCCCTCGAGGAAGTTTGTGTTTCCATGGATCTCTGGTCTGCACCCAGGAACGTGAGAAAAACTCATTGATTTTGCACAGTCACCTTTTTGATGAGAGAGAACACATCATAAGCATAAGGTATCTAAAAAGGAAAGGGAACCGAGTACAGGTTTGTCAGGATGCCCTGAGGCCTGACGAGTCAATAGCTGGCCACCCGTTGGCATGTAAGACAGTGTTCGTGTTTGCTGGGAATGTTGGGAAGTCGGGAGAAAGAAAAGGGAAATAATGTTGATTGCCTGAGACATGCCAGGCTTTGAGTTGTGCACTTTATATGCATTTTGGCACTTATAGCTCATAACCCTGGGAAGCTGTAGTTTCCAGGGAGGCAACGGAGACCCAGAGCAGTTAGACAGTTGAGCCAGTGTCACATAGCTAAGATATCAGTCAGCATTGAATCAGAGAAGCAGAATCACTAGGAGGTGAGTGTTCCTCTCTATCTGTGTATCTTTATCTTTGATCACCTAGCTAGCCTAATTCCAAAGTTCATTCATTCTCTTTCCTCTGTACCCATTGGTCCCCAGAGATAAAATAGAGCAGGAATCTTGTTGAGATGGTAAGACAGGGAGTTTGGGACATTTTAAAGTTGTAGGCATGGGTTTATCAGAAGGTGGGAAGCAGAGGGAAGATCAGATAGCTTCCCGGTAGGTTGTGGCAGTGTCACTTCCTGCCTTGTAGGTGAATCTCATTAAATGTCTGTCTTCTCAGTAGCAGCATTTGAAACTAAATACCCCCAGCAGCAGAAGGGACGATTTTCCACACCTTGGCTTATTTATGTCCTTCAGTTCTCTGGTTACTCAGCCTTTGGGTTTATTTGTTTCTCTTCTGGCCAGTGGGCACAGCCTCCTGGTAAGGAGAGAGGGGCGAAGGTCCAGGGGCTGGTGAATGAGAAGTGCCCTCTCTCTGGGTTCTGAGGGCTGCCATCCAGCCTCCTCACTCCTCATTGAGATGCTAAAGATAAACTTTATTAAATTCTGTTTCTCCTTTGGCCAGGTAGCTACCCAGATGTACATACACATCAGTAGACAGAATATTTGAAAAAGCACCCCTTGGAATTTGGGCTTTCCAAGTCCAAATTTAATTTAAAGAGGAAATGAAAAATTTGAGAAGTGCTTGTTGTTCCCTCTCCTCCTGTTTTCACCCTGGCCCCCCAGATAAATCAATCAATTATCTATTTGGGAGTAATTGAATTTGAATGAGAGAGGTCAAAGCTCTAAATCAGCGATTGGCAAACTCATTAGTCAACAGAGCCAAATAGCAACAGGACAACGATGGAAATTTCTTTGGAGAGCCAAATTTTTTAAACTTTAAACTTCTTCTAACGCCACTTCTTCAAAATAGACTCACCCAGTCCGTGGTATTTTGTGGAAGAGCCACACTCAAAGGGCCAACGAGCCACATGTGGCTTGTGAGCTGAGGTTTGCCGACCACTGTTCTAGGTGATAGAAGCAAAAATTTTCATTGTTACTTCAAATGGGAAGTCCGCGTCACTTCAAATTGTTGGGCTTGGATATTGAAGTTTAATTATATATTGAGAAGTTATTTAAAAAGTACAACAGTGATTTAAATTGTCATTGGTTAAAACTATTATGTGAGTGGTTTCTAATTATTTTAGGGCACTTTGGCAGTGGGTGAAGATTTGGTAGGCTGCTGAAAGCAGGTGGAATAAGGCGTGTGGTGTGGCTACCAAAGACTAAAATTGGAGTGTGGGGTTAATTCACCGTAGGCACTCTTCAGAGGGGAAGGAATGGCATGTTTATTATTTCTGTTTTATGACAGGTTCTTGTCTGTGTACTCAGGTTACTTAATTGTTACAACACCTTGTCCTATACTAAATACTAGATTTTTTTTTTTAGATTTATTGATTTCAGAGAGAGAAACATCAGTTTGTTGTTTCACTTATTCATGCATTCATTGGTTGATCCTTTAAGTACTAGAATAATTTCAATATTCGTTTTTTTTATAGACGAAGAAATTTCATATCTGACAAGTTAGCTTAAAAAAGTCACTTAATAAATTCATTGGAAATATATAAAAGCCCAAAGTGACGCTTCAGATTCATGAGTTTGCTGCCACTGACTGGGAGCAAGTCTTCTTTTCCCACTTGCCCTCTGCTAAAATACAGTGCTCTGGGTATTTTGGGAAATCTCCACAAGATTTAAAGTTTGGGGGGAGGGTGAAAATTGGTACCTTGATTGTTTGAATTTGTATGTTCTCAATTACTAGTCTATTGACTATTTTTTTCTAGTATTTGAGCCATTTGCATGTGTCTGTAATCTTTTATGGACAATTCTGAAATCGGAAAATCTTTGAAAACCAAAAGATTTTTTTTTTTTAGGCTTTTTGCATACCCGGTTGGTGGTAAACCTTAATCTGAACCAGTGTGAGATTCTATAGTATATATTTATCTCACTCAGTGTGAATACTGCTAAGTTTTGCTGCAGTTATGTTAGTGAGTTTGATTTCTGAGTGTTACATAATGTGTGCTAAATGCATTACAGTACTCTTTTGGAATCACAGTCAGACTTTCGAGGCACATCTGACCCCCAGGTTTTCAGATAAGGGATCATGGTCCTGCAGTTTCCTCTTTGGGATTCACCTGTTCTTGTCTGTGGGCAGCCAACTGTAAAACTGCTCGAAACAGTAAAGTGTCCTGTGGAGAAAATAACTCCTCAGAGGAGTGGTATGATGTGAAAAGAAGCATTATTTCAGTATTCTGGTGTGGATCGAGTAAGATACAGGTGTCTGGGGAAAGCAGGAGTTTTGTTGATTCTAGGTGGCTTTAGGGATGGGTGCCCGTTATCCTGGAGACGGATGGAGGAGTTGGGCCAATTTCTCCCCTGCCAGTCATTGACATACCTCTCTTCGTGAGGGAGAAAAGGGATAGAATCCACCCAAGGGACTTTTGGGGGAAGGAGGGGTGGGTAGAGGGTGGCAGATACTCAGGCAAACTGAGTTCCTGTGCCCAGTCATCTCACCTTGAGGATCCTTTTGCCAAACCAGCTGAACTTGGGGAACTGGTTTTCTGTTTCCCCTGTGAGGTACCCCAAGGCCCCAACTTCTTGTCATTGCTCATGCCAGGGTCCAAACAGCCGAGCTCTCCCTGGCTCCCCTTCCATTTGGTTTGTACACCCCGGGGGTATGAGCACCAGTAAAGTGCCTGTGGTGCAGAGGGGAGAAAGTCTTTGAACCATTTTTCTCCTCTGTAGCATGGAACAAATATGGCAGAGTTGCCTTGTGGATTGTTTTGAGATAAAACATGCATGGGTTACAGTCCTATCACCCTGAACACGCCTGATCTTGTCTGATCTCGGAGGCTAAGCAGGGTCGGGCCTGGTGAGTACTTGGATGAGAGATAAAACATGTTTGGCATGAAGTGTTCAAAAAGTATATTATTACTTTGTTCTTAACTAAATTCTAACCTGCCCAGTTATCAGAGGGCACAAAGTTCTGAACTGCCTCAGAGGTTTCTTTTTAGGTGCCCTCTCTCTTCTTGCTCTTGAGCCCTGGATGCTGAGGGTGGTGTGCAGTGGGCTACAGGGGAGGGTGAGGAATAGGGACCAGCGGGTCTGGCAGGGAATTCTCTTGGGATGCAGGGGATATATAGGATTGAGCCATTTAGCTATTAAAATTAGGCAAGGAAAGAGAGAAAGAAAAAAAAGGAAAGAAACTGTTACCTTATGTGACATATGTTGGGGGAAGAATTTTGGAAGATTCACCAATTGGTTTATTTCTAGCCAGTCCATCGATAGGTATAGCCATAAAATTTTGATAGTTTCCCCCTAAGATTGGGTGTTATTATTGGCATGATTTCTTATTATCCAGCTTTTGAACCTATGCTAATGAGTGACTTAGGGTGGTACAGCCTCATGATGTAGGTCTAAGCAGTGCTGTAGATCTAAGCCCTTTACCGGGTGTGTGTGTGTGTGTGTGTGTGTGTGTGTGTGTCTGGTGCTGTCTCCCTGTAGATAGTGTCAGAACTAATTACTTGGTGGTGCTGGAAAAAACACAAATTAGAATGAGCAGAATCCTGTGGCCCTAGGGCTGGAAGGGACCTTGATAATCTCCCTAAAGCTGCTTATTTTTAAACTAGAGGCCCGGTGCATGCAATTCATGCATGGAGGGGGCATGTCCCTCAGCCCAGCCTGCACCCTCTCTAATCTGGGACCCCTCAAGGGATGTCCGATGTCCCTCTCACAATCCAGGACCTCTGGCTCCCAACCACTCACCTGCTTGCCTGCCTGATTGCCCCTAACTGCTTCTGCCTGCCAGCCTGATCACCCCCTAACCACTCCCCTGCCAACCTGCCTTCCCCTGTCGGCCTGGTCACCCCTAACTGCCCTCCCCTGCAGGCCTGGTTGCCTGTAACTGCCCTCCATTGCAGGCCTGATCATCCACAACTGCCCTCCCTTTCAGGCCTGATCTCCCACAACTGCCCTCCTTGTGGCAGCCGCCTTGTGTCCAAATGGGGGTGGCCATCTTGTGTGTTGGAGTGATGGTAAATTTGCCTATTATGCTTTTATTAGATGGGATTTTACTTATTAAATTGATTGGGGTGACATGGTCAACATTCAGGTATGCGTTTCTGTGTTATAAAATCTGTATAATGTACTGTGTGCCCACCACCCAAAGTCAAATCTCCTGTCACCTTATGTTCGGACCCCCTTCTCTCCCAACCTGCTTCCCTCCAGCAACCACCACACTGCTGTTTGTGTTCACAAGGTTCAGTTTTATATCCCACATATGAGTGAAATCATAATGGTTCTTAGCTTTTTCTGAAAAACTTACTAGTATTTCACTCAGGGTCATGTTGCTATTTCATCCTTTCTCATGACCGAGTAGTGTTTAGTAGATGAGAAAGCTGAGTTAGCAAAGCCAGGACTCTTCCCTTGTGCCTTAGCCGGCCCTCCACTGAAGTGGCCCAGCAATGCCGCTCTTAGCAAAGCTCCTGGGAATGCATTGGCCTCGGTCCTCACACTCCAGGGCTTGGCGTCTCAGCTCTGGATCTGGGGTGAGCGGCCTGAGGAGAATAACTTCGGCTGCCTAACTTCTGAGACGAATCGTGTTGTTTTCAGTGGTGTAATTTTAGGGTCACAGGGGACTTGGTGGCCATCTTGTAATGAATTGCTCTCTTTGCAGAGAGAGAAACTGAGCCTGAGAGGTTCAGTGGCCTGTGGAAGGCGGCGAGGGCTGTGGTTCGCCAGCAGCAGAGGAGCAGACATTAGGTTTGGTGAGGGAGGGCCTGTGTGTGTGTGTGAGTTTTGGTCACGGTCCAAGACTCAGATTCAAGCACAGGACCCAGAACAGAGCAGACATTTAAAGACTGGAAGGAAGGAAGGAAGGAAGGGAGGAAGGAGGGAAGCCATTGCTGGAATCCAGGTGTTTTTGCTGGCAGTGGCGAGAATGGCACCAGGTGCTAGGCCGGGGGGGTCAGACCGGGCCTTGGTTTAGCAACCTCGGTACTGGCTAGGAAAGAATTCAGAGCTGAGACTCAAGCTATAAGATCAAGTTTATTTAGAAGGTCAGAGATGGAAGAAGTGAGTGATAGAAGAATGGGCTTAGGAAACAAGTTACCGTGGTGAAAGAAGGTGCCTTTGTTGCTTGGGAGAAAGAAGGGTAAGGTAAGACATCAGGAGGAGAGCGGGGGAGGCAGGGGAGGAAAGGCATGGCGTGCTTCTGAGAGGGAGAGCCGGCTGGGTCCTCCAGCCCACGGGCTTTTAAGGGTGGGGATTCCAGGGGAGGTCCCAGGGGAGGATCTCAATAGAATATTCATCGGTTTCCCAGGTGTGTCTTTTCAGAGTCGTGGTCTCCACTGATTGATTGGTTAATGTAAGGGTAGGGGGTTCTGAGTCAATGCAGCAGGTCCTGAGTCAGCCATGGCATTGCTTGTCTGGCTTTGCTGCTTTTCTAGGCCTGGCCCCGAAACACCATTGAGGCCTAGAAGTAATTTGAGGTGGGCCAGCACCTCACTGCCCTGGTGGCTTAATGCTTAAGGGCTGTTCTCCGGCTCCCTTGTTTGTACTCCCTCTAAAGGGGTCTGACCTTCATGTCTAGCAACATGTCAGGGGAGGAAAGGTCAGGGGAGGGTCCAAACTGCATGACCACTATGTGAAAGGTCAGGGGGTCCAACTGCCAGACCAGAGAGAGATGCTAGGGGAGGAAAGGTCACCCTGGGGGTGAGAGTCTTGATTTTGAAGTTTTGCCTGTTGCTGGGCACCTGGAGCTTTCTGCCGTGATGACCTTCTGTACCTGGCCCATCGTCCTTGCTCTGCTCTTGTCTGTCTGATTGCCTACTACATTCTGACTCTGTCAAGGCTTTTTCTTTATAATAAAGCAAACAGTTAGGCTTTCCCACAAATCTTGGCTTCCCAAATTGGTGGTCAGCCAGTCTAGAGGCCATGGAGATAAAAGGAAAGGACAATAAAAAGGAAGCAGGTACTGCTTTTATCAGGTGAGTATGGTGTGACGTTGATACGATTGGAGTCAGTACAAAGGTTTTCAAATTCATTCATGAAGCTCTTTTCAAAGACAAACTAAGTTCAGTTGTGTTTCTACAACCAATATTTCAAATGTACCTATTAATTGTATATCTATCATATTTCATATTTTATACCTTCCCTTTATACCTTTGTTTCATGGGTTAAGTTTCTGATTTCTTTATTAATTCAGCAAATATCATTAAACTGCCTAACTCTGTGTGTGTGTGTGTGTGTGTGTGTGTGTGTGTGTTTGTGTGTGTGCAAGGGGATGTGAATGAAATAGACTCAGACTATGCTTTTATGGAGTTTTAACAGGTTATCAGGGAAGGCAATTGAACAGGCAATCATGATAAAGTGTCATTGGCACCTCCATAAGGAAACTATGGCCCAGAGCCAGAGTATCTAACCTGTGGCTGGGGGTGGGGTGAGAGTCCAGTAAAGGCTGAGCAAGACTTTCTGGAGGAAATGAAGTTTAAACTTGTAAAAATGTCAATGGTAAGCCAGCTGAAGGTAACTAGAAGTCACGGAAGAGAGGTCAGAGCAAGCAAAGCTATAGCAGTGGTTCCTAAACTTGAGCGTGTATCCGAATGTACCAGAGGGCTGTCAAAACCCAGGTGGCTGGGCCCCACCCCATTAGGTCTGGGAAGGGCCCGGAGAATTTTTCTAGCACCTTCCCAAGTGATGCTGCCTAAGGATCAAATGTGAGTGAGGGCGATCAGAGGTGGAAGAAATAGTGGGTTGTGTTTCTTTTAACCTGGAATCTCACCCCTCCGTGTGGGCTATGCATATCCTGTCCTCCATCCATCCTGCAAACTGAGATCTGGGGTAACACATCCAGCCCTAGCCGGTTTGGCTCAGTGGATAGCACATCGGCCTGTGGATTGACTGGTCCCGGGTTTGATTCTGGCTAAGGACACATGCCTGGGTTGTGTGCTTGATCTCCAGTAGGGGGTGTGCAGGAGGCAACCGATCAGTGGTTCTCTCTCATCATTGATGTTTCTATCTCTCCTTCTCCCCTTCTCTCTGAAATAAAAATATATTTAAAAGAAGAAAGAAAGAAAGGGTGACACTTCCAGGAAACCTTTCCTAGGTCGTCGCACTGATGTTATCTCCTTGGAATCCATGAATACATGTTACATCCATTCCATGTTATTTAATAGAAAATTATATTCAGTTGTTACCACTGTGCTTGCTCTCACGAGAGCTCCTCGCAGCAGTGGCACCTAGAAGACAAGACAAGCACAGATCAACCTCAACAAGGACAGACTGCCGTATTCTCTGTGTTGTATAGATGAGGAAACGGAGCCCGAGTAGTCAAGATGAAGAGAAGTGGAATGTCTCCCTCAAGTCACAGATGAGGGGAAGCCTAAGCTAGATGTATGTTCATGTTCACAATTGTTATGTGCAATTGCATGTGCTCCGTGCTCAGCTCTTCCGGTAAAAGGAAGGTTTTCTATTTCTCTATTTGTTTTACTTTTTTATTGCAGGTCCATCTACTTAATGAGAATACCAAGGCATCTTATAAATTGAATGTAGCTTTTGTTTTTAGTAAAAAATGGGCAGTTACCCAAGGAATTCTTCAAGAATTGTTTATTTGCGCTTAGAATAAATATTTGAAGGAAGTAAGTCAATGTACAGGTCATTAGGTTTATGAATGATTTTTATAGAATTTTGGCATGAGGTAGATATTAAGAGAAAAGCTATTTCAGTTTCTGGAAAAGACACAAATAAGGCTTCTTGACTGGCCAGGTGAGGTTAGCCAAGTGAAGACTTATAAAGAAACTTGTATATGAAATGTTACATAACAGATAAGGTTGAAAACAAACAAATTCTTTTCAGTATCCATAACATGCCCAGCCTTTCTTCCTCATGCTCATATACAAACAGAAAGTGATTTTCTGAGACTCCTGTCAGGGGTGGAGCTTTGAAGAATTCACTGGGTTTTCTGTCTGACAATATAACTCTAACAACAATTTCCAAATGCTCTAACAGCTCTTCATAGCTGGGAGTCTCCAACACAATCATGTGAATTATTCACATTTTAAAAAACAGCAGCCGGAATTTCCTGGCATTGGCGAAGTGGCAGATGGCTATTGAACAGGCATTCCTTGGGTTTTCTTTGCGTGTTTGTGCTATACGCTTTGTGTGGCCTGAATGCTTCCACGCCTTCCTTAATTCCTCCCATCCTCCACCCCCTCTGTTAATGGCAAAACACAAAGCCACAACTGATAGCAAAAAAAAAAAAAAAAAAAAAAAAAGAGGCAGTGGACATTGCTTACAGCTAGGTGAGAGGGCCAAGAAGCTGGATGTGGAAGATAAAACTCATTTCCCATGCATGATTGCCAAAGTGATGTCTTAATAGTCTTTGCAGATAAAACTAATAGGTATTTCTTAGACACAGTGTGTCTGTGATTCATTTTCACATGAGGACCTTATTTGAGTCACTGATGGGTGTTGTGTAAATATGTAAAATGAAGAACAAACTTGGCTTCTGTCCTATACAAGCTTGGGTTGAGAAGGGAAGATAAACTATGAATACATTGTGGAATGAGGGAGAATGCGTTTGGTGTAACCCGAGAACCACAGACAAAGGTGCTGCGTGGGGTCACCGAGGAGACACTCCTTCTGATAAGAGGGATGGAAAAGCCTTATTAGGCTGAAACTTGGCATTTTATTTAAAAAAATATATATATACTATCGATTTTTTACAGAGAGGAAGGAAAAGGGATAGAGAGTTAGAAACATCAATGAGAGAGAAACATTGATCAGCTGCCTCCTGCACACTCCCTACTGGGGATGTACCCGCAATCAAGGTACATGCCCTTGACTGGAATCGAACCTGGGACCTTTCAGTCCGCAGGCCGACGCTCTATCCACTGAGCCAAACTGGTTTTGGCTAAAACTTGGCATTTTAAGCGGACCTGGAAGGGAGTGTCGGGAAAGGAATAGCCTGTGCAAAGGTGTGGAGGTAGGAAAGGTAAAGTCAGCGCAGCCCTGGTCTAGGCTGCAGAGCGGAGGCGGAGGCCAGGCTGGGAAGCTCCTGAAACTACGCACTTCACCATAGGGGCCTGGGGCTGAGGATGGAGTGGGGTGGAGGGTGGGGAGCAGTAGAAGGTCGGGGTCCTCAGGCTTTGTGATGTGATGGAAAGAGCTCAGAATTTTTATGAGTTTATTTGAGCCATGGCGGAATAACTTCAGCAAGGCAGTTCCTATTTTTTTCCCTGGGGGAGGAGGAGGAAGAGAGAGGAGAGGAGATAAGATCTATTTTTTTTATACACTTCAGAGTTTGAAGGATCAAGCACATAATATAACCTTTTGTAAATAATACAAATATGACCTGTATAAGTATATAGGTTTCATGTAATACCTATAGTATGTTGATAGAAATAGTTTTTCAAAGTTAAAGAAGTGTTGAGAAACTGGAATCATGAAATAAGCATAGTTATAATCTTGGTGTGAAGGCCAAGAAGTGTTCATTAGTGGTAAAAGCAAGCTAATTGTGTATTTGTCTTACATTAGAGTAAACCCTCTGAGATTGTACAAATCACCTTGATTCCTGAATTCTGTGCTAAACATTTGTTTTTAGAGGGCTGTTGTGCATTTCCGTCTTAGCCTATTGCTGTTCAAGTTCTTTTCTCTCCTGGCGAGGAGGATGTCAGTGTAAGAAGCATAGAGAATTTTTATGAGTTTATTTGAGCCAAACTGAGGACTATGCCAGGGAACAAAATCTCAAATGCTCCTGTGGAATAACAGTTTTGCAGTTCCTTTTTTCCTTTGAAATCAAGGAGGGGACACGCGTCAATGTGGGAATTGGATTACAGGATGTTTAACAAGATTATGTGCTCTTTTGAGGATTAATGCCCCCTTCGAGGGATATTACTTCTGGTATTTCAAAGGCACATTAACCTAGATGCACAAGAATGATGGACAGGTCTGGCCGGTGTTGCTCAGTGGTTGAGCATGGACCCATGAACCAGGGAGGCCACAGTTCGATTGTAGACCAAAGGTTTCATAGCATTGTCTCTGCCTCTAGTCAGTGGGAATATCTTATATGTAAATATTATGGATTTCACTTATAGGTAGTCTTCTTACTGAGGGGTTTCCAGTATTCTGGTTTACTCTACAGCATTAATTTTAGTGTTAGGTTGACCTGTAATTTATAATCTTACCACTCAGAGATAACTAGCGTGAACATTTTGTCATCTTTTCTTCCAACAAAATAAATCAAACTACTGTTTCATATAATATTTGTTTGTTCACTTTAACATTTTTCATTAACAAGCTAGATCGTTTTGGACAAAGTTAACTATATATGGCAAATCCTTTTCGTGCAAATTATTTCTGTTGTTGTAAGTCAAAGGGAAGTTTAGGGTTTCTGAGAAGAAATGAACAATTTCAACAGTGTAAAATGTAAATTAGGAGGGTCTTTTGGTTTTGCTTTTTATAAATGGTAGCAGGATTTTATTTTTGAAATTTGTAGTTGATGCAAAAAAGAAAATAGATAAATTGACTTGGAGAGAATATAAATTCAATACACCTTTCTTTCCCAATAATTCACTCACTAGGATAAACCATTCTGTCATTCTAGATTTATTTACTGAATTTCTACTCAAGACTAACTCAACTAGAGATGAGCTATGGGTAAATCAATTTCATGGAACTTTAGTGAATATCAAAACTGTTAGGGATAATAGAGCACAGAGTATGAGCTTTGCACCCTGGCCTGATTAAAATCTCACCTCTGCCACTTGCTAACTGTGTGGCCTGATGCAGGTTACTCATCTCTCTGTGCTTTAGTTTTCATATCTGTAAAATGGGGCTGCAAATAATGGTGCCTACCCCATAGGGTTATTGTAAGGGTTAAATGAGTGCTTTTAAATTAAATACCTGTAAAGTGCTTTGGATAGTAACTAACTGTACAATGTGTTCCAAACATGTGATAGTTGTTAACAGTATTTTTCTTGCTACTGATGTTTTGAGAGTTCTTACTGAGCTTAATGTAACTTTCACGTTTATTTCTTCCCCTTAAAATCAGATTTTCTATGTGCAGGGTTTTCCTAATTCTGTTTCATCTTTCCTTTGCTTCGCTTGCCTTTTCTGAAGTGATCTCTATTTTCTGCCCTAGTCCCTCTTCTGCTTTGCTCTTTCTCTAACAGCATTCGCAGAGACTTCGCATCAGAGGACTTCTCGTGACAGAACGTTTACTAATCTTTGTTTTTCTGCCCCCATGTTCCCAGAAGGCAGGCCACATGCCTGGCTGCACCTGTGACTAACGGGAAAACCCGTGTTTAGGAGTTCTGCCGTGTTCTGTTTAATCGGTGTCCACTTCCTGTTCCTGGAAGAAAAAGAAACTGTGGGGCTGGTGACAGCGTGCGGGAGCTGCATGTGTGACAGCTGCCCCCTTGCCTCCAGGCTTGCGCAGTTATTCTGTCCCGACATTTACCACCGCCTCCTCCAGTCTGGCTCACGTGGCTCCCCGTCCTTCCCTGCCTGTGGCTTGGGCATCAGCAGAGCTGTAAGCTTGGTGAGGATAGCCCTGTTTACAGTTATTAGCACTGATAGCAGTCGTCATGGCAACGGCAGCTAACTCTTATTGAGCACTGACCGTGCTAGGCACTCTGGCAAACCCAGGTTCATCTCTCTTAAGACTCAGGAACAATTCTGTTCTTATCTTCCTTTTAGAGATGAGGACACTGAGGCACTGGGTAGTTAACTGACCTGCCTGGGGTCTCACAGCTAGCAACCAAGTTGAATGAACAGAGTGCAGCCAAGAGACAGCTGGCTTCCGCTCTGGCCTCCTTGCTTCCTGGGCCACAGCTTTTGCTCGGAGCTTGGGCCCTGATGGCAACAGACCTGGGTTCCAATGCTGGCCGCTCCCCAGAGGAGCCGCCGTGGCTTCAATACTCTGTTCTTTAATGTCTCCAGTAAAAAGCGCCAGGCACACAAATAAGCACTCAGTGCAAATTCGCTACCATTAGCAGTTGGTGTTGGAGTAGTTCCATGTCCCAGAGGCCTTGGGTGTAGCAGGGCAAACCCTTCCTGGCTAGTGCTGGGCCATCTTCCTCTTCAAAGACCTTGCTGAGGCCCCACCAGCTCTTGTCATCCCTGTTGTTGTCCCACGTGGTTGGCTGTGTTTCTTCCTGCCTTGCGGACATTAGTTGGCTGCAGTCTGGCCCTGCAGGGGCAGGTTGTACCCAGAAACCAGGGACCCAGCTCCCTGAGGCTGAGTCCTCTGCGCTAGCTCTCTCTCTCTCTGTGATGCTCCAGAGAAGTCACTAGGGGAACCCCCTAAATTTGGTCTAGTTGTCTTTGCCTGAAACAGGCCATCTGAGCCTATTCTCTTCCCATTTGGTGGTTTTACTCTGGCACTTTCCGCTTCGCTTCCTCCCATAGTTTAAATAATTTCTAACCTACTCCCTGCTTGGCCTCGCCCGAGGAATGTGCATGAGGAGATCAGTTAAGGATCACGACCCCGTGGAAAGAGGGCAGAGCATTTGGTGAGGGTGTGTCAGCTTGGCTCCTTCATCACTCTGCAGTTTGAAATGTGACGGTGTTCCCCAAAAATCCATCAGAGGGCCAATCCCCAAAGCTGGTCTTAGGAATGTGCAGCTATTTGCGGTTTTCTTATGAATCTTTGCTCACTGGAAACTTCTGTTGATTTCGATGAGCACAGGGCTTCCTGGGATAGTTAGATCTTTCGGAAAGGGCTTTATCCAACAAGGGTGTAAAGCTATGGGATGTGTCAGTTCTGCTTTCAAAAGAATTTGTGTTTTTCAAAACTGTTGGCATTTGGGGGTATAAGTACATTGGACATTCTATCCCACCAAATATTAGATAGTACCTTAAAACTGCTTACTAAGTTACAGTGAGGGTGGGCACCTGATCAGTTACCTGGGACCCTTCAGAAGGTTGGGGTCTGCTTGTACAGGGTCCATTAGCAGGTGTTTAAGATGCTCCCACTGTGTTCCAGGAACTGTGATAGGGATTAGAGATACCTGGGGAAGCAGGTGAGTTGGACATAAATGAGGATTTCTCTGTGAAATCCGTGTTGCCCACAGAATGCCGGAGTGATGTGTGTTGTAGTGAGATGGGTGGGGAAGATGTCAGTGGCTCTGAGTTTTGGTTCTGCCTGGCTTGTTTCTCTGTTCAGTGATGTCGTGTTAGGCCACTGATTTATTTGGCAAAATAATATCTCATCCACCCACTTGACTACTTCCTTGGGACTCGAGGTTTCAGACAAAACAATGACTGTCAAAGTATCAATGGCATTTGGGTGGGAACTTTCTATCTTTTATTAGAGGCCCAGTGCACGGATATGTGCACTGTGAGGTCCCTCGGCCTGGTCTGCAGGAGTTGGGTCGGAACTGGCTCTCCGACATCCCTCAAGGGGTCCCGGATTGTGAGAGTGTAGGCCAGGCTGAAGGACCCTACCCGTGCATGATAGGGCTTGGGAAGGGGCCATGCAGGGGCTCCAGGACATGTTTGGCCCATCTTGCCCAGTCCTGATCTGTCAGACCCCAGCAGCAAGCTAACTTATCAGACAGAGCATCTGCTCCCTGGTGGTCAGAGCATGGCATAGCGACTGGTCAAACAGTCAAACAGTTGGAGGGACAATTAGCATATTAGGCTTTTATGTATATAGATGGTGTCTCTAGCTACTGAGTGTGATTGAAGATTTTCTTCCTTCTTTTTCTTCCTTTCCTTTTTCTCCCTTCCTTCTGAAAGATTTTCAGATATCACATAATTAACATGTTTTGTACAAATTATGTTTGTGGCAAGTTTGAATTGCTTCCAAGTATAATAGTTTGTGAATAATAATGTGCAAACACATATATGGATGGGATGCTTTTTTCATAGATAGAAAAATATCTTCCTTTACCTTCATAAAAGTTTTGGAAGGATAAAATAGAGCTAGTCTTTAGCGTGAGCTTTTGCTTTATGCAGTTAAGTTAATAATGGGAAATTTTATGCTGCTGAGATTTTTTTTTTAAATGAAGTCAATACAGAGTTTATCTTGCTTTAGCTGACTTTAATAATTTTTCATGCATTTGATTTTTACATTAAAAATGCATGAACATTACAATGTTTACCATACATAATAGGGTCATATGTATGATTGAGGCAGATGAAGAGAAGCAGATTTCTTGGGTTTAAAGATATTAGGCTGGGTGGGTGTGGACCTGGGCTCCAGCCCAGCCCAGTCGTTATTGGTGATGATTTAATCCACCTGTTTACTGTGAGGCACGTGTCACTCACTGGATAGAATTGAAGGCTGCCTCTGCTCTCACAGACACTGTGGCTGAGAGTGTGAGGCCTGGGGCCACGTTGCCTGGGTTAGATCCTGTCCCACCTTGCACATTGGGGCTTGTTATTGAACCTTGTATGCATCATTTTCCTCATCTTTGGATGGGGGTAATTGCTGGAAGCCAATTCCAGCATGTTATAATTGCAAGAGTTTCATTGAAAGGTTAATGGAACTTGGGGACTAACAAGAGCCGAGTCACATGTGTTGTCACCTGTTGGGAATGGCCAGTGGCATTTCCCCAAACCTAAAAAGGATGCATTAAGATGATTGTTTGCTGCCAGTCAGCTCAGGGCATTTTAATCTACATGTTATTGGCTCCTGTTGGCCAAACACCTGAACAGCTGAAGGCAATTCCCCAGTCTGACGATGCTTTTGTAAGAAACCCTACCCTTTAATGTGTATATCTCCACCTTGCCTTAGGACAATTTGTGTTAATAAAAAGCAAGGGGTCCTGAGACAAGGAGAACCTGGTTTTCTTCAGCCAGACTCCTCTGACCCCCAGTGCCTTTCAAAATTATCTTTCGTCTCTTGACTCTTATTTAGTCTACACACAGCCCTTCTCCAGATTCCTGAACCCTTCTAGATGCCGGATCAAGACCACCGGCATTAAATGTCGCCCAGCGTCTGACATTAGGTAGTGAGAAAACCTACTTTACTGATGTTGTAGAACTGAAATGAGATTGTAAAGAAGCATCTAAAACAGTGCCTGATACACTGCAAATACCCCAGTAAATGCTGTCTTATAATTGTTTTAACGTAGCAACTCATTCTTCATAAGACACCACCTTTTGAAAAGAATCTGAAGCAAGCATTAGCTTTCTGACGTTCTTTTGCTTTATGGTCACTTCAAACAGATGGCTTTCTATTTTATTTTAAAAATACATTTTTATTGATTTCAGAAAGGAAGGCAGAGAGTGAGAAAAAGTGATAGAAACATCAATGATGAGAGAGAATCATTGATGAGCTGCCTCCTGCATGCCCTCTACTGAAATCCTGGCATGTGCCTTTACTGGGAATTAGGTTGACCTTAACTACTGGAAATTGACGCTTAACCATGCCGACCTGGCCAAATGACTTTTTAAAAAATCCCATTTTTTTTTCTTGAATGGCCATCACTTAGACTCTTCAAGGTGCAGAAAGATCCACCAAGTCTCTCTCCACTCTGTCCTCCAGCCACCCAGGCCCTCCGCTGGATACACAGTGCCATCAGTAAGATTTTTTTTTAAATGCTCTAAATGGACAACACAAAAATAACAAGAGAAGGAGGAAAGGTAAGGGAAGGGAAGGGAAGGGGTAGAAGGACAGGAAAAGTGGATGGGGGGATTCAGGGAGGTCCTGAGCTCTCCTGGTCCCTGCAGCCCCTGGCTGACACCCCTCTCTGAGGACCTCGTGATGTGTCTTCCTGTGTGGGGTCTGTCTTCTCTGCCTTAGAGGCCCAGTTGGTGGCTTCCTGGCCTGTGTCCCAGGCAGATACTGGTGAGCTGACTGTGCTCTGGTCTGGGGTGAGGCCAGGTCAGATGAGCCTTCTGCTGTCTTCTAAATGGAAACCATTGTTTGAGGTGCTCTGGGAGGTTCAGGAAGAGCCCAGAAGTTGAGATTCTTGGCTTCTCACCACACGGGGATCCTAAAGTGAATCAGTCCCCTCCCAAGGAGCAGCTGTGGGGCTGTTAGTATGTAGATGTCTGTGTGCAATCCTTTGGTGCCCTTAGGGGAATTGTGTTTGGTCAGGGAGTTTCGAGGTCTTAAGAAATCACTTCAGTCTGGCCGGTGTGGCTCAGTGGTTGAGTGTCAACCTATGAAGCAGGAGGTCACAGTGAAATTCCCAGTCAGGGCACATGCCCGGCTTTCGGGCTGGATTGGCAGCCCATAAATGACTCGATCCATTATCCTTTCTCCTCATTGATATTTCTATCTCTCTCTTCCTCTCTCTTCCTCTCTGAAATCATTAAAAAATATAATCAATCATTCAATCAATCAATCATTTCAAAGGGTCGACCTGAGACAGTTGCAGAGAATGCTGGGAACTTTCTCTGAAGGCCAAGTTGTTTCCCCCGCTCTGGTTTAAATGAAAACCTGCAATGGTGACTTTTTGTAGTTTCCATCGTTATTTTTAAGTGGCTTTGTTTCCTTATGCTGACATCACCCTCGTCTGAGCCCTTTGTTCCGGTAGCTCTCTGGGGTTCAGGAGTGGTTCCAGTTGTTCTCCAATTTCCTGCCTGTCAAGAATGTTTGTTTCCTTTTTGTCCACCCAAATTCAGTTTTTCTTTTGAAACCTAATCTGAAGTCCCTTTTTTGTCCCGGATCACATTATTTACTTCTTTTCTCAACTCCCACGAAACACACAGAGAGAAACCACAGCTTAAGTATGGCTTGTGCTTCAAACACGCCTTATTGAGTAATTGGGTTGGAAATTAAAATGCATTTTTCCATTAAAAATGATTATGAGGCTCCCACAAAGGGTATTTAAAAAGAATGATAAAATAATACTTTGTGAACATTTATTATAGAAGATTTGAAAGAATAGTAAAATGGATACTTGTATACTAGCCACTTAGATTCAACATGTTGCCATATTTGAGTTCTCACCCAACTTGTCTGTCTGTCTACCTACCTACTTTTTCTGCTGAACTAGTTGAAATCAAGTTGCAGCATTTCCCCTTCTAATGTGTACCTATCTCGTAGGATTGACTTCCTGTACATAACCTCAATACCATTATTATCCCTAAGAAAATAAATACCTCTTTAATACTGTCTAATCCAGTTTCCTCAATTGTCCTCAAAATATCCTTTGTAGCTATTTAAATTTTTTTTTTTTTTATTGTTTAAAAATTTTAGTCAGGCTCCAATCAAGGTTTACTTGATTGCATTTGGTTTTATTAGTTCTAACAAAAGCTATTTGAATGCACATTTAGCTACTAGGTACGGTTGGAGGGGATGGGGTGAGAGGGGGGAGAGGAAGGAACTGTATTGAGCGCAGGCATTATTTTGAAACCTCTGGCTAATTACTCTATCCCTTACTCTTAATGCCTGTCTCCAGATCCTGGGGTGCTCCTGCTGCCCCGAGCTCTCCATTTTGGCATCCCCAAGGGTGCAGCTGAGCTTACACAGGTATTAGCAGAAACCTCAGACAGCTGCATTTTTCAAGGGGCGTCTTAGCCAAATGCATCTGTCAGTCACGAGTTCATGGCCAGGCCTTATTGATGTGGAAGAGCTTTTCTGGGAAAGCTGTCTAGGCCTCCCATCTGTTTCCAAAGTGGTCTTTCTACCCAGAATCAGAGTTCTGTGGCCTGGATTGTGGTAGCATTTCAAGGACTTTGACAAAATGAAGGTAACTGGCTGTGCGCATTGGGGGGGGGGGGGGGTTTGTGTCTTGGGTGGGTAAACGCTGAGCAGGCAGGTCCCGTCCGCAGGTCCCCTCCCTGCCTTGTCACAGCTGCTGAGTGGGGGAGGGTGGGGCTGTGGCAGTTGCTTATCTGGGAGGTGTTTGGAAGTTTTGTTTCACTACGACATTTAGCACTTATTTATATACTGACTTCCATTGTTTTCCCATTTGTGCTCTCCACACATTTTTAGCTTTATGAATTTGTCTGGGAAAATGCTATGTCTTAATAACTGGTGCCGAGGCGAATGATCTTAAAAGCTCTGTGACTTTGGTTATCTCTGCAGCCAAAAATAGGAATAATCTGGGGATAATTTTGTTTTGTAGAATTTGCTTTGCTTTCTCTTCTTTTGTTAGTGTAGCTAATTGATTTCTCCTCTTTTGTTAGTGTAACTAATTGATTTCAACTGTGTTTAACCAGTTAACTTAATTAAGGAGGTTGTTTTGCAGGAGCTAGTTGATCTGGTTGTGTGAGCACCGTCCTGAAACATGATCTGCCTGAGGTTTCCACCAGGCTCTTACCAGCTGTGACCTTGGGCAAATGATTTACTCTCCTGAAGGTCTGTTTTCTGTTCTCTAAAATAATAGTACCCACCTCATAATTGTGACCATCTGAAACCATTGGGTCTATGGCCTAAACCCTGGGGAATCTAAGCAAATATATTAAATATTTTTGCAGTAAACTCAGTGGAATAGAGGTTCTAAATAGTCTCACATTACATCAGGATAGGCTTTGCTACCAATGGGTTTGGCAGATTTGTTTTGTTACCGGTCCAAAAACCATATATGCCTAATGCTTTGAAAATGCCAAAACTGAAAATGTCAGAGCCTGGAGTGGGAAAGGTTTATTGATAGAGAAGCTGCCAAATGGAGAAGACGGGTACCTTAGTGGTTCCTCTAACCCACCTTAAGAGAAGCACAGAGTTCAGGCTTCTTTTATGCCAAGGGAAGGGAAAATAGGAAGGACTGGTTTTATAAAACTCTGCCACCCTCAGCAAAATTTCTCTAATGATTAATATGTTTACAGCGGGAACCATTAGCCTGAAGGCCATGGGAACAATGCAAGCCCACACAAGAAGGGGTCAGAGAGACTGAGCATTTCACTTTATTACAGTTTTATTAGGAAATGAGAGTTTATTTTTAGATAGTTTTGGATCTTGATTTGTGGACACGGAAGGGGTGGTCTTATGTTTTTCTCTCGGGTAGCATCAACCCAGAGTGAATTGTGGATGGGGCTGTAGACAGTGCGGGAAATTTAGGAATTTTGAGAACCACAGAGGACATCAGTACTAGCTCATTAATTGCTCGGCTAACCAAATCAAGGCCCAGAGAGATAAAGTGACTTGTTCATGGAGGTAGCAGGTGGCAAAACTGGATAAGGAAAAATACATTTAGAGAAATGCATATCTAAAGATGTTAGTCAGTAATCTAGACCAAAAATAGATTGCTCTTGGGTACTGTGATTTGAATGTTTAACAAAGAAAAAACGTGTGTGTGTGTGTGTGTGTGTGTTTAAAAGTTCCTTTTCCAACAAGCCTGGTGTGGGTTATCAACTTACTAACCAAGCCCCTTTCCCATCACAGAGTTGCTGGGTCACTCTGCTGGGAAACTCTAGCTTCTGGGAATGCAACCCCTTTCCTGATAAAGGGGAAAGAATAGCTATCAGAACCATCAAAACTCTCTTGACCTTGATTGGAACAGAGCTGCTTGGGAGAAGTCACAAGGTCTTCTCTTCTTACCTGGAGTCCCTGGTTAGTACCATCCTCTTCCCCATTATGATAGTAGCCCTCAAGTGATGCCCACTGGCTTTGAGGAATGCCATTTCTGCACCATTTCATCCCAGCACCTCTTGTTACTGGTCCATGTGCCCAATGGTTCAAAAGGTCAATATTTAAAACATCAGTATTTGAATTAAGAAAGGATTTATTGATTGAAAAGGCTCCCAGTTGAGAAGATGGGGGATTTACAAGGTTCCTTGAATCTGTCTTTTGGGAGTGCAGAAGTCAGGCTTCTTTTATGTGAAGGGAAAGGAGAATGGGAGGGGCAAGAGGTGATTGAGGACCACAGACATGTGGGTACCAGTGGGTTCCAAGGAAGGGTGCACAATTTCTAAATCTCTTTGTTTCCGGCCCATTGACCCCTCATGATCTGAGTCTGGTCTTGAGGTTCCTGAAAATGTTTAATAAACAATCATTTTTTTGGTACATTTTCCCCCACCTCCTCAGGAGTGGTACCTTCTGGCAAGGGGTTGGCTATAGTTCCAAAACCTCAAGCCTCAAGCAGAATTCCTCTAATGTTAGCATATTGATAGCAGGAGTCCTTTGCCTGAAAGCCACAGGAAAAATGCAGACTAGAATTACTGGGAAGACAGAATCAGAGAGACTTAAGCATTTTTCACCCGTTACACTGCCAAGCGTGTCAAACTCATTTATTTAAACAAGGCATGCGGCCTGCCGGCCTTGAGTTTGACATGCTTGCAGTCCCATTGGAGTCCGTTGTAAATACAAATACTACTTCGAAACAAGCTAGAAAACGGTTTTTGGTTGAGGGTAGGAGAGAGATGACGCTTAGCCAGTCCTTACACCTTTTCCTCAGTTCCTCGCAGTCTTCAGGCTTTTTTATCTCACGTCGTCTTTTCTGACCTTCTCCACGGGATCTTGGCAAAACATGGTGACTCCTCAAAAAGCTAGTGTAGGTAACTAAATACGCCAGTCTGGGCCAAGGAAAACCCCATGGGTTTTGATAAATGCTGTCTTTGTTGGATTTTTTCCCCCTTGTAATGTTGTGGAAGGGAATCACGCAGAGGTACTGGAGATGAGGTGGAGAGGCTAAAGGGAACTCTGGAGGGAGGTCAGAGATGGCGGACGAAGAGTAAAGTTTCGCAATTCATCTCATAAACTGCTTTGGAGTCTGGTGTTGGGCATTTTCAGAGCGTACTGTACTTCTTACTGTTCTAATTGGAACCCATTGTTTTGAAGTTTGGGGATCATTTAAGCTTTGAAGGGAAAAAAAGGAGACTATGAGAGCAAATGAGTATTCAATATTTTAACAGAAAAGTAGGTAAATGTTGAAATACTATTGGGGGAAAAAACCGAAATATACCTTAAGCAGACATTTGTAGTTGGATGGTGCTCTGTTACAAGCCCTGCTTTCCATATTGTTAAACAAAAACCCACCTTGCTGAAAGTTATTCTGAAAGAAAGGGTTGATTGAGCCAGAAAAACGACCAGGTCCTGGGACATACAGCACCAGCAGCTGGGCTCATGGAGGACAGACATGTCCACCATCTTGGGGTTGACGGGCCTCTTTGGGGGAAGAAAGATGCAGGTTGCTTTGAAAGAATTTACGTTAGCTATAGATTGTGGGAGAGGTGAAGCAGAGAGAGTTCTGGGATAGGTGACTAAGCTCCAAAGGAAGAAGTATTTGATGCTCCTGGATCGGTTGTGGGCAATACCTGGAAAGTTCATGCCTTAAGCAAGAGTGATGGCATCTGGTGGTGTGTGCGTTTTAGATAAGAGCTGAAATAGCTGCCTGAAGGTTGATTTCAAAAGTTCAGCATACATTCAGGAATGTGACCAGTCTTTTGTTGGTTTCAGCCTATGGCTCTGTTAATTGATTAACTTCCCTTGACTTCCTCCCACCCTCCTGCCGTAATTGAATTGAAGACAGAATTTTTCTCTTGCCACCAGGCAGACAAGCAGGCTTTGAGAAGGAAGAGGAAGCAGGGTACCGCAGGCAGGACCCAGGCTGCCTGGTTAGAATCCAGGCTCTGCTACCCAGTGTGTCCTTGGGAAGCTTTGCTTTACCTTTCTGGGCCTCCTAGTCCATCAGTAACGTGGGAATCATAGCACTAACTGTGTCATAGGTTAGTGTGAAGATTCAGTGCTTTGCATTGTGCTGGCTCCTGAATGCTCCATACATGTGGTAATTGTTGTTAATGGTAACAAGAGTAATAAACTCTGCACCAAACTTCCCTCCCTTCTGGAACCTCCCCCCCCCCCCCCCCAACTCTTCCTTTCCTTACGCTACCTCAGCCTGTGTTAGTCTGCTCCTGACTGCTTAGTCCTTTATTGTCGTGGGCTTTCCAGTCCCCATGGCTCTCCCTGCATGGGTCAGCCCAATTGGAGATTTGGGATGCACAGTTCAGCTGTGCCCTGGAGCCTTTGAACTGTGTTTTTCACTGCTCTCTCCTGTTCCTTCAGTCTCTCTGGGTGGCCTCACTGAATCCATGAGCCCTCTCTGACTGCCCTAGTTCCCAAAAGACACCATCTCTTATTATATGTTAAGAGAAAATAGAGGCTATTGGGCACCTGCTTCCTCAACTTCCTTATGCCCATCACACAGAGCTCTGAGTCATCACCCTGCTTCTGGAACCAGTGTCTCCCCCCTTCCCCCCCTTCAAATGTTTAATTCTTCTCCTTCATGTGGAAATCAACCCTTTTGGCTTCTTCTAGTTATCACTCTCCATTCCATCTCACTCTCACATTTGCTCTTTCTGCATATACACTGAGTGGCCAGATTATTTTGATTTCTGAACACATAATAATCTGGCCACTCAGAGTCTCTCTCTCTCTCTCTCTCTCTCTCTCTCTCTCTCTCTCTCTCTCTGTGTGTGTGTATGTGTTTGTGGGTGTGTGTCCTGGTGCATGAATTCGTGCATGGGTGGGATCCGTCCAGCTTGGCCAGGGGGAGGGGACATGGGCAGTTGGCCGGCCTACCTGCTGGTCGAACTCCTGGTTGAGGGGACAATTTGCATATTAGCCTTTTATTATATAGGATATGTGTTCCGAGATCATAATAATCTGGCCACTCAGTGTAAATACGTGGGTTCAGCCGCTTAAAAACAACCACAACAACGAAGCTCCAAATCAAAATGCCTTCTCCCCCTCTACCCCTCTCGCTCATACTTGGCTCTAAGAAGGAGTGAACTGAGTCCACTCTCTATTTGTCCTTCCAGGGAATCCTGCCTTACCTTAAGCCTATTGAAAAACTCCCTCCAAGGCCACAAGGATCTCCCGTGCATTGTTTTTCCTTCCTACTTTATTTTTAAAATGTATTGTATATATATATATATATATATATTTTTTTTTTTAATCAATCTTTATTGTTCATATTATTACAAAGGTTCCTCATTTCTTCCCCCCTCCACCAGATTCCCACCCCACCCTCTGCCCTTTCCCCACTTCCCATTGTTCTCATCCATAGGTGCATAGTCAATGTTCAGTCTCTTCCTGCATCCACCGCTCCCTTCCCCAACCCCCCCAGAATTGTCAGTCCACTCCCCTCCTGTTTCTCTGATTCTATTATAATCAACAGTTGATATTGTTCACCAGGTTTTTTAATTTCCTTGTGTTTTTTTTTGTTTTTTTATTAATAAACTTTTATATTTTTAAGAATAAATTTTAAAATCTAATAATTTTAAACCTTGTTTTTTCTGCCCTGGGAATTGAGAAGCAAACTTGTTTACATGTAAACTTGCCCTTAGGCTATCAAAAGGCGCAGCCATTCAAATGTACATGGACACATTGTTTAAACATAGCTGCTGGTTGGAACTGGATTACCTGTTCTGGGTGGGAAGGGCTTGTCTTCCCCTTTCTCCATTAAAAGTAAGGTGTTAGCTTTAAAACCTCTTTTTGGCAAGAGACCTTAAACTTTCAGAACTTTAAATTTTTCAGGTAGTAAATCAATTACTTAGTATTTTTCTCAAATCAATAATACCTCCACATGCCCAAGGATACACTTCACACAAAAGACACTTCCAAATAGATCAACCAACCTCATCCAGACCCCACACAAGGGACTCACAGATCAACACCCCAGTGCTTTAATAACTCAACTCATCCAGATCTAAGCCTTCATCACTTAATTCAGCAGACCCTCAAGTTCCCCCAAAAGTTTCCAGCCATGTCTGAGAAGCAGCCCTGGGGGATAGGCAGGCGAGGAGCGAGCTGTTCCGGGCCTGGCCTCTGTTGCTCTGGTCCGCTCCATAATCAGTTGCTCTGGGTCTGGCCGCTGCCGCTCCGGGCCTGGCTGCTGCTGCTCCAGGCCTGGCTGCTTCCGACCCGGCTGCTCTGGGCCCGGCCGCTCTGGGCCTGGCCACTCCGGGTCTGGCCGCTCCCGGCCTGGTTGCTCCCGGCCTGGCTGCTCCGGACTTGGCTGCTGTTGCTCTGGGCCTGGCCGCTCCTGGCCTGGCTGCTCCAGACTTGGCTGCTGCTGCTCTGGGCTGGCTGCTCCCGACCCGGCTGCTCTGGGCCCGGCTGCTCCGAGGCTGGCCGCTCCGGGCCTGGCCGTTCCTGGTCTGGCTGCTGCTGCTCCGGGACTGGCTGCTCTGGGCCTGGATGCTCTGGGCCTGGTCGCTCCGGGTCTGGCCACTCCCGGCCTGGCTGCTCCAGGCTTGGCTGCTGCTGCTCTGGGCCTGGCTGCTCCTGACCTGGCTGCTCTGGGCCCGGCCACTCCGGGCTTGGCTGCTCTGGTCCTGGCTGCTCCCGGCTTGGCTGCTGCTGCCCCAGGCCTGGCTGCTGCTGCTCCGGGCCCGGCTGCCACAGCCCTGGGCCTGGACACTCTGGGCCTTGGCTCCACTGCTCCAACATTGTCTTTTTTTTTTTTTTTTTTAACGCATTTATATTGCAATGTTGGCTGCTGAGTTGAGTTCTGTCTTAATCTTCTATTTTTCAAGATCTTCTTTTTATTCTTTCTTAAGTAATTTTACTATCTTTTGCTATAACTTGATTTCTTCACATTGAAAACTTCTTTGGTTTCTTCCTCCTTGTCCTGGAAGCTCAGCAGGCTGGTCTGCGGCGCCCCTTTGTTCTCTGTGGCCTCCTGCGCGGCTTCAGCCTGCTGCTGGGGTTGGCGCTGTCCAGGAAGCAGCCCCCAGCCTTGGCTCCGTGGCCCACGATCAGCGGTCAAGGGGCCAGCGGCACCTCCCCCCCAGGGGCCCTGTCACCCGGCTCCTTGCTGGCGCCCAGCTTGCTGGTGCCCGGCAGCAGCTCCCGCTCCTCATTGTGTTCTTCCCAGACTGGAGCTTTTGTCTCCTTCCCGCTAGGGCACTCTAGCATCAGACTCAACAGACTGTCCTCTGTGCGCAATGTGCACGACTCCGGGGCTCTGCCTTTCGCCGCTCCCCTGGGATTCCACCTGCCTCACAGCCCAGTCTCCCTCCCTTTAAGCCTGGGTCCCCAGGGTCTGGCCTAGAACTGGGGTTCAGAGCAGTCGGAACTGGGGCTCAGCACAGCCAGAGCTTTTCTTTCTTTCCCACTAGGGCAGACTAGCATCAGAGTCAACATTCCGTCAACATTCCGTCCTTTGCGCGCAATGTGCGCGACTCCGGGGGCTCTGCTTTTCGCTGCTCCCCTGTGATTCTGCCTCACAGCTCCGTCTCCCTATGTTCGAGCCTGGGTCCCCAGGGTCTGGCCTAGAACTGGGGTTCAGTGCTGTCGGTTCTGGGGTTGAGCCCAGTCGGGGCTTTTATTTCCTTCCTGCTAGGGAATGCCAGCAAGGAACTCAGCCTCCCCCTCCTCTCCGGCTCCGTCCTCTCTGTGCGCGCGCAGCATGTCTCCGTACCTTAGGCTTTTACAGCTCCTCTGATTTTCCTTCTGGTTTTCTCTTTCCTTCTTGTTATAGAATTTTCAGTCAGTCGACTTCCTGTATCTCTGGGCAATGTCCATTTTATATTTTAGTGAAATTGTTGTGTGCGGCTGTGGTTAGATGTTTACCTGTGCAGCCATCTTAGATCCTCCTCCTTATGTTAGGATTTTAAAGTGTATTTCAAAGAAATGACAAACAGGGAGTAAAACACAGCAAGGAGAAACTTAAAAAAAAAAATTCTAAGTTGTTTCCTAAGTTTAAAACTAAAGGTTTCCCACGAGTTCTTAGAAACATCTTTGTGGCCTCATTTGTCTTAGTTCTACATTCTCTATCTAGGCAGATACTTCTTAGGTTCTTTTTCTTTTCGTTGTGGTGAGAACATTAACATGAGGTTTACCCTCTTCACAGATGGTCAAGCGTACACATGGTGCTGTTACCTACAGACAGTTCTGACAGCAGGTCTCTAGAATGTACACCTCTTGTCTAACTAACACTTTATACCACAGGAGCAAAAACTCCCCACTTCCCCGCTCCCCGTACCTGGCAGCCAGTGCTCTATCCTCTGCTTCTCAAAGTTTAACTATTTTAGTATCTCGTGTAAGCGGAATCAGCAGTGTGTGTTCTGTGACTGGTGTACTTCACTCCGCATACTGTTCTCCAGGTTCATCCTGTTGTCACCCATGACAGACTTCTTTCTCTTGTAAGGCTGACTGGGTTTCGATGGTAGGTGTACAGCCCATCTCCTTGAACCATTTATTAACCGATGGGCATTTAAGTTGTTTCCATTGTGTGGCTATTGTGCATAATGCTGCAATGAAGTACATGTATCTCTTCAAGATCCTGATTTCAGTTTTTTTGGATAAATACCCAGACACGGGACTGTTAGATCATATGGTAGTTCTATTTTTAAGTGTTGAGGAACCTCCATACTTCTTTTCCATAGCAGCTACACCATTTTACATTTCCTTCTTATTTTAATTCTCTCTTGCAGCATTTGACCTCGCCGACTTGCCATTCCTTCTGGAAACTCCTTCCTTTGTGCCCCAGGGTGGCACCCTGGCTTCTCTTCTTCTGCTTCCTCATGCAGTAGATCTAATTGCTCAATAGATATTTCCATCTCAATGTCCCCAGTCTGCCTCTATCTCCACATGCTCAAAACTGAGCTCGTGACCGTGCCCTCTGCATGCCAAGTATATTAGTTTGCTAGAGCTGTAACAAAGTACCACAAAGTGGGTGGCTTAAAATAGAGAAATGTATTGTCTCCATTCTAGAGGCTAGAAATCCAAGATCAAGGTTGGCAGAGTTGTTTCCTTCTGAGCACTGTGAGGAGGGATCTGTCTCATGCCTCTCTCCCAGCTTCTGGTGGTCTGCTGGCAGTCTTTGGCTTCTTTTGGCTTGTAGAAGAAGCATCACCCCAGTTTCTGCCTTTTTTATTCACACGGTGTTTTTCTGTCTACACATTTCTCCAGTCATGTGGAATTAGGGTCCACTGTAATGACCTCATTTTAAGTTATCCTTGTAAAGATATCTCCTAATGAGGTCACATTCCAAGATGCTTGGGGTTAGGACTTCAACTTATGAATTGAGAGGGAGGTAAAATTCAACCTATAATACCAAGTGAACTTTTTTCTAGATTTTTCTGATCTTAATGAATTAAACCAATGTCCACCGTGTTGCTTGAGCAGAAATGTGAGCATCATCTGTGTCATGCCACTTGCTCGTGTGTGTGTGTGTGTGTGTGTATATATATATATATATATATATATATATATTTAAATATATTTTATTGATTTTTCTTACAGAGAGGAAGGGAGAGGGATAGAGAGCTAGAAACATCGATGAGAGAGAAACATTAACCAGCTGCCTCCTGCACACCCCCTACCGGGGATGTGCCCGCAACCAATGTACATGCTCTTGACCGAATCAAACCTGGGACCTTTCAGTCCGCAGACCGACGCTCTACCGCTGAGCCAAACCGGTTTCGGCCACTTGCTCGTATATTAACTAGGGTTCAGAGCTCACAAAAATTGGAGGTGAAATTTTGGAATAGGAACTATGGCATCCAATAGGTTTACAAAGAGGTCTGGGACTCCCCAACTGGCTGACAACCTCTGCTCTATATCTCTCTCCTTTTTAAAAAGCATTGACCACCTTGGTACAAAAGTAGTATGTATGTACAAATTTTGGAAAATTATAGAAAAGTATACAAATAAAATTTAAAATTATCCTATTATCCACCTACCCAGAATCATTTTTTTTTTAATGCATTTTTTTTTTTTTTTTACTAGTTGGGTCATACTGTATGTAAGATTTTTGAATCTAACATAAAATTCAACATTGGCTCATAAGTGTTTTCCCATAAATAGTTTTAAATGATGCATTTCATAACATTAAATGATAGATGATTGACTTCAATGTTTTCTTACCATCCCATTGTCAAACATGCAGATGCTGCCAATTTTTGACTTTTATAAATATCTATAAACCCATGAAATATGTGCACGGGTGGGGTCCCTAGGCCTGGCCCCCAATCAGGACCGATCAGAGCCTTCCTTCCTGTCAGCTGCCAGCTGCCAGTTGCCAGCTTGGGCCTGCCGGATTGTGGGGGAGGGACCGAGGGAGGTTGGCTGTTGGGGTGCACTGCCCACTAGGGGTCAGCTCCTGCATTGAGCGTCTGGCCTCTTGTGGTCAGTGCATATCATAGTGACTGGTTGTTCCCGCATTCTGGTCTCTTAGGTTTTTATATATAGAGATGCTGCAACACCTTTGCTATTAATTTGGACTCAAATAATTTATTCATAATTCAAATACACTTCAGCTGGAGGTGAAGGAGAAAGGTAGTGTCTGTAAGCAAATTATTAGTGTTAATTGAAGGAAAATTAAACTTATCTATGTTTACAAATGATTTAGGCATTATCTGTGAATAGTTAGGATTTAAAATTTATTCTTCATTGAATTGCTAAGGTATATCATAATAGAATCTCCAGTCAACATTTTATTTTTTAGTGGTTCTTGGTAGTCTATATTGAGCTGTCAAATGAAACTTTTGGAATGATGGAAATATTCTCTTTATTTGACCCATCCAATATACTAGCCAATTAGCCATATATGACTATTGAACACTTTGAAATGTGGTAAGGGCAATCAAGGAACTGAATTTCTAATTATATCTAATTTTAGTTTTCAAGTTTAAATAGCTACCATGTTTCCCCGAAAATAAGACATCCTCCAAAAATAAGACCTAGTGCATGGAAAGATAAGACATCCCCTGAAAATAAGACCTAGCGCAACTTTGGGGGAAAAAATTAATATAAGACACTGTCTTATTTTCTGGGAAACAGGGTACTTGTGGCTGGTGGTTACCATATTGGATACTGTTGTTTCTGTCAAGACAATGACTATAAACACTTCTATAGTGTTTTATCTTTTCTTAGACACCTTTACATGGTTTACCTATTAATATATTTAATCCTCATAATGGCTCCATGAGGAAGTCTTCCAGTTACTAGTGCTGTAGAACGAATTATCCCCAAGCTTAGTGGTTTAAGACAATAGCAACCATTTTGATTAGGAGTCTACAATTTGGGCAGAGTTCGTCAGAAACAGCTCATCTTTGCTCCATAGAGCAGCAACTGGGGCTACAGGATCTCCTTCTAAGATGGTTTCTCTCCTCAGGGCAGATTGGGTTTCCTAACAGCATGGTGGCTGGGTTCCAAAAGCAAGTGCCCCAAGAGACAGGACTTGGAAGCTGACAAAGGATCACTTCCAACATACTCTATTGGTTAGGCAAAGCACAGAGTATGGTGGGGCCAAGTTTTGAAATCATCATAGAAAGGTACAGTCATGCCGAAACCGGTTTGGCTCAGTGGTAGAGCGTCGGTCTGCGGACTAAAAGGTCCCAGGTTCGATTCCGGTCAGGGGCATGTACATTGGTTGCGGGCACATCCCCGGTAGGGAGTGTGCAAGAGGCAGCTGGTCGATGTTTCTAGCTCTCTATCTCTCTCCCTTCCTCTCTGTAAAAAATCAATAAAAATATATTAAAAAAAAAAAAAAAAAAAACGAAAGGTACAGTCATTTTGACTCAACTTTTCAGGTAATAATACTGACTGCAGTTTCTTAAATAACTTGCCCAACTAACAAGCCTAGTAAGTGGCCAACCTGTTATTTATTCCAGGCAGTCTTGACTTTGTAACCTTAGTGCCTATCTTGCATCACTCTGTAATTCATGTTTCACTCATTTAGATTTATGTCTTCTCCAGTTTTTTCATGGTAGATAATTATCAGATTGTGACTGATACATGTTCATAAGTCACCAATACTGTAAATATGTAGTATTTGCAAGGGTTTGCTAGATGTCAAATTAATGATGAAGACACATTTTCAACCACCTCATTCAGAAGGCGCTGCTTGGCTCCAATTTTCAACTCCTCTGCTTCCATCCCTGTTTCCTACTGCTCCCCAAAGAGAATGTATCACCCCAGACTGAAACAGTATGATTCTGAGCAACACCCCCTCAGTCTTATCAATAGCATGCTGCCTGCTTCACCCATCCCCAGTGTATGGAATGTACTAGTAAAAAGGAATCAATAAATAAAACGTATCCTATCTAATAAAGAGGGAATATGCTAATTGACATTCACTCCATCACAAAGATGGCTGCACCCACAGCTGAGGCCAAGTTCCCATAAGAAACCTTAACGAGCCATCAGCAGGGACCTGAGGCTACACCCTCCCCTGTTCCTGTGGGGCTTGACAGGGGACCTCAGGCCACGCCCCCACCTTGGCATCAGGCTAGCGAACCTCAGGCTGAACCTCAGGTTGCACCTCAAATCGTATCCACCGCCCGGCAGGGCTTGACAGGGGACCTTAGGCTGTGCCCCCACCCCAGCACCAGACCAGGGGACCTGAGGCTGCGCCCCTCCCCTGCTTGGTGGAGCTTGACAGGGTGACCTGAGGCCATGCCCCCCGCCCAGCAGGGCTTGACGGGGGAATCTCAAGATACACCCCCAGTGCTGGGTTGGGGGAACTCAGGCCGTGCCCCTGCCCATTCCCAGCTTGGCTTGACAGGAGACCTGAGACTGCACCCCCCTGCCTGGTGGGGCTTGATGAGTAACCTCAGGGTTTACCCCCACCCAGTGGGGCTTGACAGGGGTGGGGCTGGCCGGGTCTGGATCTAGCCCAGTGGGGTGGGGACCAGCCAGGTCTGGGTGATTTTTGAGGTGCATGTGGGTGGGCGGGGACTTAACTTTGGGTCCTGTGGCATGCCCCAGACTCTGACAGGAGGAAGGTTTTCATACACATTTTACTAATCTTTCATCTCTGACACTTCTATTATTGAGAAAGGGCAAATAGCAATATCAAATTGTTTCCTCTAATTAACCCCTTTTAATGTGCATGGATTTCATGCACCGGGTCACTAGTGTAGAATTATAAAAGGAGTTAAAGAAACGTTTCTTGTTTTTTTCTGAACTTGAGGCTCAAGTCCAAACCCTCATTTAGGTGACATATTTGCGTTATGTTTAGTGTGTGTGTTCACCCATACATTTATTTATTAATTATTTTGATTCTTGGAAGAAAAATCAGAACAAAAATAGGTTGAAAAATACAGGTTAAAAAAATATTCAGAGGAAGAACGGACATGAAAATTGCTGGTTTATTAAGTTAGTAATTTTCATGTTCAAGTTCAGAGATAATAGATATTTCCATGTGGAAAGAGAGGTGGCTTTGTTCTTTGCCTCCTGTTTGGGACTGTTTGCTGCAGTGATGAGATGTGTCGGTCCCCTGTGTAATCATTACAACACAGGTTCTTTTTTTCTCCAACATGCTCTTGAGAGAGCTTGAAATTAAATGCATCCAGCTTTCCAATTCCTGGGTTTCTTAAGCAACGTATATGGATCTTTTTGATGTAGAAAACCTCACATTTCCACTTCATATTCTGAGTGGAATTCCAAATGGTTTCTGTCAAAGCTCATGTTTTTCTTGAGTCCCCCTCCTACCTGAATCCCTTTCTTTGATAATGCTCTTGCATTTTGTGTCTGAGAACTGGTACTTTGCTGGTTTTCTCTATAGTCTGTTCTTCCTCTGTTATTGTAATTGGCCATTTCTTAGGTTACTTACTTTTCTGTGTAGGAGCTTAACTGGACCCCGCCGGCCTGCCCAGACATCCGGCTGCCCCTGATGTGAGCTGATGTTATACGGTGACAAACCTAAAAGCATATTTCTCCTTTTATCCAAAAGATGTTCCCTTCCCAGCTGCCCTATTGTTGAAGTCATAAAATAAGTACTCACTGTCATGTTTTTCTTCTGAAAATGGCATGCCTTCCATGGCATTTCTCCGAATGTGCCATGATCCGCCCGTGTGTTGACTTGTTTGATGGCTGTTTCCCTGCAAGCTCCGAGGTGGCACTGGCTAAGCCACGTGGTTTATCACCTTCTATATCCGGCTCTCAGCAGGGAGCTTGTCACAGAAAGGGCATCCGTAAATGTTAATTCGGATCAGTGAACGAATAAACAGATGCATATGCTTTAAATTTTATCCTTGCACCTCCGGGCCAACATCTTAATGCCACCCTGGGTTCACTTCCTTTTCATACTGTACCAGTACATCTTTCAGTTGACTAAATCCTAGGAAGCTCCTTGAGACAAGGTTCTTTGTTCTGCGTGCCCAGCGATATGGCACAGGTGCCTCGAATGGTGGCATGTGGTGAGCATGTCCTATGCTGCAGAAGCGGTTCTAAATGTCCCACACGCATTAACTTACTTCATCTTCACAACAAGCGTACGAGGGTGGTAGGGACTGTCAGTATGCCCGTTTCACAGTGAGGCCGAGGCATTGCTTTTGTCATCGGTCAGTGCCACACAGCTGCCAAGAGGTGGGCCTGCGCGTGAACCCGCGTCTCCTGAGTCTGAGCCAGTAACACCACCCCGTGAGCATGTGTGTGCTCTGGGCTGGGCACCTCACCCACTGAGCTTTTACCCCCCGTCGTGCAGGTGCTCTTACAGGTGAAGAAGCAGAGGACGGCTTGGAGAGCTTTAGAAACGTTATCCATGGTGGGACCCAGTTTATGAGGGGCAGGGACAGGCTGGCACTGAGTCAGCCCAAACCGGGGCCCTCGCCCGTGTGCCTGGACTGCCAGACCCACCAGAGTCTGCATGACCCATGGCGTTGGGCACAGAGTGGGGTTTAATGTGAACATTTCCCAAGGTCGTGGGGCTGTCCTTGCTCCCTGCAGACGTCTAACGCAGCCCTGCATGTGTCTTCCCGCAGACAGTGGTGGCAGCCACTCACTGCACTCCAAAGCAGAGACGACCCCGTCGCCCACTGACAGTGCCGGGAGTGGGCACCCTGAATACATTGCCTATGTGCTTGTCCCCGTGTTCTTCATCATGGGGCTGTTTGGCGTCCTCATCTGCCACCTGCTTAAGAAGAAAGGCTACCGTTGTACCACAGAAGCCGAGCAAGATGAGGAGGAGAAGGTTGAAAAGATAGGTGAGTGCTCTGGATTCTCTCTCTCTCTCTCTCTCTCTCTCTCACACACACACACACACACACACACACACACACACACCTTCCATCCCTGTGAGGCAAGCTGATGCATGCCAACCACAGGTGGGGTAGTAATTGTCAGTGTAGATGTCACCATAATAATACCTACCGTTTTAAACCTGGCTTTCATCTATTAAATACTTACCAGGTAATGACTCTTACCTGCCTTGTGGTCTTGGGCAGGTTGCATTTGCTTTGAAACTCTGCTCTGTATAATTGAACTGAAATTTAATTAAAGTTTTATTTCATTCATATGAGTATAGTAAACTCTACCTCATAGGATTATTGTGAAAGATGATGTGTGACCCAGATGGCCACTCTTAAATATTAATTCTACTATTATTGAATTAGATTCTAACTAAAATGATGGGAAAATTCATTAGATCTCACCATTTGGGGGTATTACTTTGGCTAGGTGAGCTCTGTGTTAAATCTATGAGATTGGAAGTTATGTGTTTAAATTAATGATTGTGTGAATAGTGCAGCATAAGAATGGCACACCAGTGCCTTAGCATTAACTTTAGGGCAACTCAAGGGCAACTCACCTTTTCCTCTCAAGGAGTTCCCGGATGGTATTGAGAAACACCTAAGAGGTGTTTACTCCATGGATGTTCTTTCTGGCTGTCCGTTAGGGACGCTTCCTAAGTTGAGTCCTGGGGAGTGGTAGGTAACTGTCCAGATGCCTGTCAGCTCCTCAAAGGGCCGTTTTTGCAGAAGGTGACATTTGCAGTAAGTAGGTCGCCCTTCAAGCCAGCCCAAGGGTGGAGTGGGGGGAGCTTCCTCATTCCTTGCCAGCTTGCTGGCCTGTTGGTTTTTCCCACCCCCACTGACCTTTGAGGCAGAGAAAGAACACGGCTGCAGGATGAGTCATGAACAAGCTTATGAGCAAATCAAGGCTGGGTGTTTGTCAACAGACAGCGGAGCCTCCCACGCTTCTCCTCCCTACACGCTCTGAGGTGGGCTTAGCAGTCAGCATTCACATGGCCAAGCAGATACGCATTCTCATGGAGGAAGCACTTCTCCAGGTCTGTGCTCTGAACTGCCACGGAGTGTTTCAACCCTCCTCTTCCTTGTTTATTGAGACAAATTATACAGACCAATTTCAGAGTAAAGGTTTGAAAGACTAAAGACTAGCACATACACAGTCTCCCAGAGTAAACTGATTTTTGTGGGTAGATAACCTTGGCCAAAATCAAGATCATCTGGAAGTGTATTTAAAAGAAAGGAGAGTCTTATGAACATGGATGAATATTTCATTACCCAATTAAAACAAACCCCCCACACATTAAAACCCTACAGTTCCACTGCAATTAAAATAACCCAAGAATAATTTTTTTTCCCTTTCAATTAGCTTATTTCCATTTCCCCTAAAGGTTTAACAAAATCTTGAGAGAGAGATAATAGTGGTGTGGGCTGATATCAACGCATGAAGTGGTCGCCTTGGAAAGTGAGTGGGTGTTTGGACTTGAGACTGAGGGACAACTGCGACACTCCTCACGTCCCATGGAACCAGGGAGCCGCTCATGGGCTGCCCCAGGCAGCCGGGCTGCAGGGAGGGAGCCTGGGCGCTCGGCACTTGGGTGACCGGCTGAGCTTCCGAAGACTGCTCAGTGAGGCCTCCAGCTCCAAGACGGAATGTCTCCTGCACTTGATGCAGGCGACCAATGGTAACATCGTCCCCTCCCCTTTCTCTTTCAGAGCTGAATGACAGTATGAATGAAAATAGTGACACCGTGGGGCGAATCGTCCACTACATCATGAAGAATGAAGGTATGTTTTAGTGCTCCGGAGCCATTCAGTATTCCCATGTTCTATTAAGAACCTGCTTGGAAGAGTGGGGATTTGTGTGGACTCTCCTGTCGATTTTCTGACGTTATCTGCAGCTTTTACCTAAGCTCAGCTTCCAGCATTGTCCAACCATGAACGGTTCAACTAAGTGAGCTTTCTAAGAGCCAGTTGGCCTGAGGGCTGTGGAGTCAGGCCTGGAGGTGGCAGCTTATCTTCTCATCCTGGCCTCACCTCTCAATTACCTCAGTTCCCCTCTGTAATAACAACACTTTTCTGGTAGCCCTGTTGTGACATACCGCACATTAAGTATGAAGTGTAATAAGCACTCAAATATTATCTACTCCTTCTTGTGCTTTATGTGAAATACACACAATGTGAAATTTACCATCATAGCCACGTTAACGTGCCTAATCCATCGGCATTAGGTACATTCACAGCGTTGTACAACCATCACCAACTCTCTAGTTCTAGAACGTCTTCACCCCAGACTGAAGCTCTGTGCCCATTCAGCAGTTACCCCTCTCCCCCAAGCTTTAGCCCTTTCCCCTTCCACCCACTGGCCACCACTACTCTGCTTTCTGTCTCTATGCAGTTGGTCTGTTCTGTGATCCATTCTTAAACGTACAAACTTTTAAAATGTTTAACCTTTATGGATTTAAGCATTCCCCCTCCCCTCTGAAATGTATCCTCAACCACCATCTTCTTTCATGGAGGGTTAATTTAATGGGATCAGATACGTTGGGGTCATCACCATGGGATGGTTCCATGCCCTCGGCCACTTTGGAGGTTTGTGCAGCTCCTTGCCCACGTACCCAATAGCTGCAGATCCCACACTTTAGATTCCCACGAGGACTGAAAAGAAAACGTCTTTGCCTCTCAGTGCTGACTCACACGGTGTGCACTGGTGCCGCTGAGCCATTTGTCCGGGAGTGAAGTGCCTCTGTCTGGCCCAGTGAATGCCTGCTCTTCGGCCCCAGCCTTTCCCCGGGAACCTCCGCCTCCACATCTTCTCTGTCAGCAGGAGCTGCTGCCTGGCCCAGGCTGTTGGTCAATGCTTTTGACTTAGAGAAACAGCCATTCCGTAGGATTCAGCATAATTTTCATTGTTCTTTACAGAGTGTGCTTCATGCATTTGGTGTAGATCTTGGTGCTTTATGTGTATGATGTCATTTATTCCTCAAAGTATCTCTCAAGTTAGCATCTTACCCATTTCCTAGATGAAGACGTGAAGGCTCCAGGGAGTTGAGTTCACGTGGTGAGTGAGCAGCCTAGTCCTACCTGGGTCTCTCTCAATGTAGCTTTCAGTTTCTGTAAAACCAGATAGCCAGACTTAGTAGAATGGCTTTTACAAGAACAAAAAAGACCAGAACACTTGGATTTTGAGCTGTCTTCCCAAGATCTTCCTTCAGGGGAACAGTATTTGGCGATGTTATTTTTGACATTCCATGGTGCATGTTTTTCTTCACATAGAAAAGTGGTTTGTAATTTGCACAAGAAATACACAAATATGTTCTCGGCGTCAAAGCTTCCGCCGTCACAGAAGTGCCCAGTGGGGTTGGTCAGCCCTTTGTTGCTCCCGTGCCTGTGGCTTTGGGAGCTGGGAGGCCTCTGGGCCTGTGCTTCTGAGAGTGAAAGCAGCTCCTAAACTAGTGAGGACGGACGAGGCACTGAATCAATTGAAGTTATTCACCTGTGGAAACTCTGCCAGGGGCTGAAGTTCTTACATATGACTTCACAGTGCGCCCTGAATGTTGGCTGCGTGCCAGGCTTGTTCTCAGGGCTTTTCAGGGACTATTAACTCTGTGATTCAGGTACTTTCTTGCCATTTTACAGGTGAGAGACTGAGGCTCCTAGTGCTTAACTAACTTGCTGGAAAGTGGCAGAACTGGGGTTGGAACTCTGGCTTCTGACTTCAGAGTCTATACTTAACTGCTCGCTGTTGCTGCCTCCTTCATGGTTGCAGTAACAGCAAGTGGTTTACGTAGCGGTGGTAAACTTCTTTTTTTCAAAGGGGTAGCTGGTAAAACTCGAGAAACATCAAAGCATTGAATTCACAGAACTACCCGATGAAGTAGGCCCATTTTGCAGATGAGGTAGTTGAGAGTCAGAGGGTAAGGACTTGCCCAAGAGCCCACAGCCGGGGTGGCAGGACGGTGCCTGCAGGGACCCTTCTTTTGAGTGCAGCAGCCAGGAGCACCTGGGCTCTGGGGCAGGCGTTCTGTGTCATTTCCTTACCTCTCACACGCAAGGGCAAATTGGTCTGTCCTTTGGTTTTTAATTATGTCCTGTCCTTTTGGAGAATAGCCTTTTTGTTTCAGCTCTGCTAATTCCCAGTAGGTATGTCAGATAATACCCAAGCCTCTGATTTCCGTCTGATTCTTTTTAAAAAAATATATCTTCATTGATTTTTTTTTTTTAAGAGAGAGAGAAGAAGGGATAAGGATAGAGAGATGGAAACATAGAACATCATCAATCGGCTGCCTCCTGCACACCCCCTACTGGGGATCAAGCCTGAAACCCGGGCATGTGCCCTGATTTGGAATCAAACTGGCGACCTCATGGTTCTTGGGTCAACACTCAACCATTGAGCCACACTGGCCCGACTCTATCTGATTCTTTTTATATTTTTTTATTTTTTATTTTGTTGATTTTTTTACAGAGAGGAAGAGAGAGGGATAGAGAGTTAGAAACATCGATGAGAGAGAATCATCGATCAACTGCCTCTAGCACACCCTTACTGAGGATGTGCCGGCAACCAAGGTACCTGCCCTTGACCGGAATCGAACCCGGAACCTTTCAGTCCGCAAGCTGACGCTCTATCCTCTGAGCCAAACCGATTTCAGCAGTTTATCTGATTCTTTACCCTCCTCCCTTGTCACTGCCTTCATCTGTCTGTCTGTGATGTGGCCAGTGGCATTACCTGTGAGAATGGGTGGGGATTCTGGTCCTCCTTGGCCACAAGGAGACATCTGATCTCCCAGGACATCCCTCTCCTGCCGTGGCCCCTCCAGCTTCCAGCCTGTGCCCAAACCACAGCTGGGTGGTTGGTTACATACCTGGTCTCTTACCAGTTATAAGCTGGCTTTTTTTCAGTTTGCCTTTGAGACTTAAATCCTCTATAGAACAAGTTTATTTTTATTTTCCTTTGTCTCTGTGATTAAGAGGTTCTGAACTTCCTATCAGTTTACACCTCTCTGTTGGTGTTACATTTATAATTCTTTTTCATTGTAAGCACACCATAGCATAACCTTTAACATTGAAAAAAAAAGGAGGGGAGGGAGTAAATTAAGTGCAATTCATCCAGTACCATTTCCCACATTTATTTAGGTTTACTTTGCCTGTATTTCCATATTTTAAGCCATTTGCAATCCTGATGTATGATGAGTCTTCTGCTTTGCATTTTTAATTTGGCTAACGGGGTAGGATTTCCCTGTGCTCATGGTGACAGTCTTGTTTATGGCTTACACATATCATGGCTTGAATGTTGCAATTCAGGTTACTCTAGATAAGTATCTCTTGAAGGATGCCTTTCTCAGCTGACCTGAGCACTGATTATTTTCCTCCTAATCTCAAGTCTTGGATTAGCTGGAGTGTTACCTTTAAGTTTTCTTTCAAGTGAGGCTGAATGGAGGAGTGTTTGCGAGGTCATCAGGATGCTTTTCATTATGGAGTTTGGAAAGTATTATACCTGCCGCTCCATAGCTGAGCTCCTCTTGCAAGCCTTTCATGGTCTGACGGAGTAACAATGAGGAGTACTGTGACTGTTCTCCAAGCGCCCCTGGTCACTCACACGAGGCAGAGGGGCCCCTTTGTGAAATTCTTACCGCAATTTATATTATGGCACAAAGGACTCCTTTACAAACTCTTGAAGGTCTCTGCAACTTGCTGTAGTGGTTATGCAAACCTGTTGACTATTGAACTATTAATCATTGGGGTAGAGACATGGACGAGTAGGAAGACCATTAGGTGAAACAGAGTCAGGTAGACCAGTGTGTGTCCTGGCCTGTTGCTGTGCCCGTGTGACTCTGGCCATTCAGTTACAGGCTTTAGGCCTCGGTCTCTGTATTTGTAAAATGGGTGGCAGTTCTGTCTATTGTTAGGGTTGTCGGGAGAGTCCAACATGGTGAGTCTGTAAAGCTTTTGGCCAGGGACTGGCGCACACCAGGTACTCTCATTTTGCTGATGGCAGTTGTCGTTCTTGCTTGGGAAATTTGCCTTGCTTGTAAGGGAAAAAGCTGGGAAGTAGTGGCGAGAGAGGAAATGACCTTTCTTTCCTCCTTCCTTCTTTCCTCTCTCCCTTCCTTCCTTCTTTCTTCCCTCCTCTCTCCCTTCCTCCTTTCCACTCTCACTCCCTCCCTTCCGTCCGTCCTTCCTTTCTTCTCACCTGAGGATGATATTTTCTCTCTCTCTCTCTCTGTCTCCCTCCTCCCCCCATCCTCCCTCCCTTCTATTCTCTGAAAAGCAATGGAAAAAAATAACATTAGGAGTGTAATGTAACTTAGTCCATGCTAGGTAACTTGTATGTGTGACCAACATGAAGTTTTAAGCCGTCTGGCCTGTGTGGTTAAGGTTGCAGAGGCAAGCCAAACGACACACCTGGAAATGCTGTTACGCGTGGGGTTTTACGTGGGATACACTTGGAACGACATGGCCCCCAGGGTTGAGAGGTTCTTATTTGGGCACGTAGAAGTCATTAGCACACAGGCCTCCTGAGACATACGTGATCTTACACACTCAGCAGAGAGCTGGATGCGGGGAGCATGCCCGCGTTCCCTCCGGTGTGAGGGGAGAGGCGGTATCTTCCACATCACACTGGGGTGATGTGTAGGGGACAGCTGCTTCCTCCGTGTCGATTCCCCATCGCTCATCCTAAGTTCCCGCCTGTTGAAGCCATTGGCAGGTGATGCCCAGTCCTGAGGCTCCTTTGGGAAAGTCCCTCTCTTCTCCGGGGCCCCAGGGCCTCATCTGTGACCTGAATGAGCTCAGTTAGGTGCCATTCCAGCAGCTTTTCTGATGTGACAATTCTGTGATTACCCTCTTTCTCCTGCTGTCCTAATTCTGCACATTTATTCCCCTTAGCAAACGCTGACGTGTTGAAGGCCATGGTAGCAGACAACACCATCTGTGACCCTGAGAGGTGAGTGCTCCGTCCAGGTCTGGGACGTTTTCTGCAGGGTGTGCCCGAGCAGGCTCCCCAGACTCGCGCTGTTGACACTGGCCAGAGAGTTATTTGCTGTGAGGAAGGCCCGGTGGTTTTGGGTGTTGGACAACATTCTTGGCCTCCGCTCTCTGAATGCCAGTCCCCCCCTCCCTCCAGAATGTCTGGCACATTGTCTGTGTCCCCCGGAGGCAGAGGCCCAGGGCGAACCGCTGGGGGAGAGAATGGTGGTGGGGGAAGTGGCAGCCTTGGGTGGGGTGGGGGCCTGGGTAGGGTCTCACCTCCAGAACTTACTGAGCATCTTCTTGGGGAAGTTACTGACCATTCCGAGGTCAAGTTCCAGCTCCTGTAAGATGGAGATGACCACTGCACCCACTTCACTGGGTTATTATAAGGAATAGGAAATACCTCAGGCACCGAGAGACTTCCACGAGTCCTGCCTAATTAATCACAGGACTGTATTTCTATACAATTTCTGTATAATTTGTCATTCTCCAATAAGGAGCATTCCTGGAGTGCCGGCTGTGTGCTGGGTTCTGTGCTGGAGCTGGGCACTCAGCTCTTTGCCCCGGAGGACTGGGTCTCGTGGGGACTGGAGATGTGTGAGCCCCGTGGTGGGTGCCATAGAAATAAGGGCCCAGGGTGCCAGGGGTGCCGTGGGGCCTGCCGGAGGCCAGGGAAGGTCCAGAGAAGTGCCATCTGAGTCAGGCATGCAGCAAGCAGAGGGAAGAGGCAGGGGCTGCGTGTAGAAAGTCCAGGAGAAAAGGCCCTGGAGCATGAACGTGTGGGACGCAGCTGGAAAGGTCCAGTCTGGGGTGGCCAGCGACAGTGCTGCGGACAGTAGCGAGAAGGGCCAGGAGGCCGGTTGGGACTGTTTAGACTTTCCTCCTTATTTACCCTGTGGGTTGTGCACCCAGCATATTTTATTTTATGTGCATTTACATATATATGCATCTCTCTCTCTCTCTCTCTCTCTCTCTCTCTCTATATATATATATATATATATATATATATATATATATATATAATTGATTTTTAGAGAGAGAGGAAGTGGGGGGGAGGGGGAGAGAGAGAGAGAGAGAGAGAGAGAGAGAGAGAGAGAGAGAGAAAGATAGATAAGAATGAAACATTGATCGGCTGCCTTCTGCACACCCCCTACCTGGGGATTGAAGCCACAACCCGGGCCTGTGCCCTAATGGGGAATCGTACCAGCAACCTTTTGGTGCATAGGGGAAACACCTAACCAACTGAGCCACACTGGCCAGGGCGTATCCTGCATATTTTAAATATTTAATACGTGCTTGTCAAACTGGCCATGTTAGCTTTGCACTTTTGCGAGATAGCTGGGTGCCAGGAAGGCCAGCTTAGGAAGCTCTGGTGGTGTCGTCCACAGAGACATGAGCTGTGATTTCTCCCGAGTTCCAGCTCTGAGCACAGATGCCTGGTGGTAGGACCCTGTTAGCATGTGGGATCTTTGCCTCCGTTATCTGTGCGCATCACATAGGCTTTATACACAGCGGGTACTTGATAAATGTTGGTTGAATGGATGTTGTTAAACTTTTGAATTCAGCCTTCTACTATTTGGTGTTAATTTAACATTGTTTTGCCCTAAAAAGCTGCTGCTGTGTGTGTGTGTGTTTGGTTTTTTATTTTTTATTTATTTTATTTTATTGATTTTCCACAGAGAGAAAGGGAGAGGGATAGAGAGCTAGAAATGTCGACCAGCTGCCTCTTGCACCCCCCCCACTGGGGATGTGCCTGCAACCAAGGTACATGCCCTTGACTGAAATCGAACCTGGGACCTTTCAGTCCACAGACCGACGCTCTATCCACTGAGCCAAACCGGTTTCGGTTGTGTGTTTTTTTTAACCACATAACGAGCATCCCTGAAGAGCACCAGGAAGCTACTGGTCGTCTGTGACATTTGAGAGTATCTTTCAACCCAGGGCCACGCTTCTAAATGTGCACGTTGGCTGTTCCAGCGTAAAGGCTGGGCTGTGCAGCCGCAGACTTTCCGGTGCCCTGGGGCTCTGATGCAGCCTTAGCTGTCAGGCTCTGCGGGGACGGATTGCCTCACCTGCATCCACTTACACCTGGTCAGAGGCTGACTCCCTGTCAGGCTGGCCTGGCCTGGCCTGTTTCATTCCTCCTTTTCTGGTGGACCAGAGCCCTGCCATGTGCCTTTTGAGAGGAGCCAATCCCCAGCCTGCATACTTCTGCTTTTCTTTAATCTTAGAGAGGAAGGGAGAGGGGGAGAGAGAGAAACATCAATGATGAGAGAGAATCATTGATCACAACCCAGGCATGTGCCCTTGACCGGAATCGGAACCGGGACCCTTCAGTCTACAGGCCTACACTCTATCCACTGAGCCAAACCTGCTAGAGTGTTACCTCTGCTTTTTAATATTTTGGGTGATCTCCCTGCTTCTGCAGCACTATGGGATGATTAAGATCATGGTTTCTAGAATTAGACTTCCTAGATTTGGAACTCAGATCTATTACTTATAGCTGTGTGATCTATGGTAATTTATTAAGCTTTTCTGAGCCTGAAAGTTTTTTAACGAAGAAATTGATACCTACTTCATAAGGTCTGATGAGTTAAATGAATATATATCAAATGATGAGTTAAATGAATATATATCAAATAGCAATAAAAATAGCTAACATAGCTATTTTTATTGCTATTATCAACTCCAGCATTTCTTTGGAGCATCACCTTTGATATCTCAACCTAAAAGCTTTCTTTTTCTTCTCTCAAGGATTCTATTTTTTTTTCTTAAGGAGGATAAGGGAGGGGGAGAAAGAAACATCTATGTGAGAGAAAAATTGATTGCCTCTCTCCTGTGTGTTCCAACCAGGGATCGAAGCCACAACCTAGTTATATGTCCCAACTGGGAATTGAACCCACCGCCCTTTGGTGTATGGGATGATGCTTCCATCAACTAAAACACAGTAGCCAGGGATAAGTTTATTTTTTTAATGCAATAGTCAATTGGGTCAAACCTTCTATCGTAAGTCATTAGGTAATTTGATTGGAATTTAAGTTTCTCAATCCTCCAGGGCATGCATCTCTTTGCTTAGAAATCTGGGCAGGCACTTTGCTCTGTGTGAGAAATTAGTGTGATCACATGAGAATGGAGATCAGCTGTTTAGAATGAAATCTAATACCTCAAAGACAAACAGTGCATCATCGTTGGAAGCAGTGCTTAATTCCATTCATGAAGTGATAAATCACGTTATTGCTATTTAAAACGAGCTGCCATTGCATAGTCCTAAGAGGAATTTGCTGCCTAAGACTAGTACTCAGAGCTCATTTGTTTAATAGGAAGAGGCATTATTTTCTTTTGATTCAAACCTGCTTCTTATGTAACAGGGGGAGAGATTGCCTTAGCTGGTGTTCCCTTTAAGTAACCATTTCTACCTTTTTTTTTTTTTCCTTCCCATCTTAGCCCCGGGACCCCCAGCACCCCCGGGAGCCCGCCCGTGAGCCCCGGGCCCTTGTCCCCAGGTGGCACGCCAGGGAAGCACGTCTGCGGCCACCATCTGCACACAGTGGGCGGCGCTGTCGAGAGAGATGTGTGTAATCGGTGTAGACACAAGAGATGGCACTTCATAAAACCGACCAGCAAGTCCAAAGAAGGCCGCCCGAAGCGCCAGGGGGAGGTCACCGTTCTGTCCGTGGGCAGGTGAGATTCCTGTGGACGCTCTGGGTGTGTGTGACGTGGTTGCTGTGCTGTGCGGGCCTGTACTGAACTGTTCTCCTCAGCCTGGATCAAGTCACCTCTCTGGACTTTTCAGGAGTTTTCAGGTCTGAGTTCTATATTTTTCCAACAGCAGAGGAATCCTAAGAGGCGGCTATTGCTAGATCAGGTGTCAGCTGTATTAAATGAGGTTAAAAAAAAAATTAATTACTTGCTGTATTAGGGTTCTTCAGAGAAGCAAAACCAATAAGATAGCTATAAATAGAAATTAGTGGAGATTTATTATAGGAATTGGCTCATGTGATTATAGAGGCCAAGAAGTCCCTTGATCTGCTGGCTGGGACCTGGAGACCCAGGGAAGCTGGTGGTGTAGTTCAGGCCAAGTCCAAAGGCCCGAGGACCAGGGGAGCCGATGGTGTAAGGCCCGATCCCAGCCTGAAGGCCTGGGGACCAGTAGGCTGATGTCAGGGCAGGAGAGACGCCTAGCCCAGCTCCAGCAAAAAGCAAACTCAGCCTCCCGCTGCCTTCGGGTTGTACTCAAGCCCTCCGGGGATCGGTCGGTGCCCACCCACACCGGGGAGGGTGATCCTTCCTCAGACTGCAGGTGCCACTGCTAATCTGATCCGAAACTGCCTCCCAGACACACCCGAAATAATGGTTTTCCCCGGTCAAGTTGTCATATAAACTTAACGCACACTTACAATAATAAAAAAGAGAAAACCCATGGGCATGGAAAACAGTGTGGTGATTGCAGGGTGGAGGGGGAAGAGGGTGAGAGGCGATAAATGGTGATGGGGGAAGGGGGGAAAAGCCCAGTCCGAACTACTTGCAAAATAGGAATTTGGATTTCCTATATGGAGATGGAAAGGTCAGTGGGTGGCTCTTCAAGCAGTCACCCAGAGCTCCCGCTTCTCCATCGGCGCTCTGCCAGGCTTGCCGGCAGAAGGAGGAAGTGCCGGAGGACCCTCCTAAGAGGTGTCGGTGAGGTGGGCCGGGAGATGGCACATTTCCTTCCACTCACATCCCACTGTCTAGAGCTCAGCCCCTGGGCCTCACCTCACGGCCAGGCCGGGAGTCCGCACGTCAGCTCCGTGTGCATTCCTGAGACTGTTTCCTTTGAGCTCACCTACCCGGGCCCTAAAGAAATATTTACTGTGACTCACGTGATGCGGAGATCTTGCAGTTCAAGTAACGAATGAGTATGACTATGGGTAGAGCATTTTCGCAGTGTCTGCAGTTTTGGTTTTGAGTCTTATGCAGGAACTGTGCTGCTGCCACCTCATCAGTTAAGAGCGTGTGTGCTGGACCAGGCCCTGCAGCACCGAGCAGAGCTGTCGTTAGGGCATACAGGATCCTTCTTTCCCTGCTGACGGACTGGGAAGAGGAGCCTGGACGCATTGAGTCTTGGCACCACCACTTAAAAACTCACTTCTCTCTGTGCCTCATTTCCCCCTTAGTAATTGGGAGTGACAGTACCACTCACCTCATTGGGTTGCTGTGAGACCAAACAGGATGATTCATGTAAAAGTTTTAGGCCAGTTTTTGGCACTTACAGCGCACGCAATGTTGGCTGTCATTCCTGTTTGTTTAATTCGATTGAATTTCATCATGTGTTGCACCACCAGCAACGAGGGGAAAACCGCCAGGCTGTCTGCCACTTCCAGCAAAACAGTGCGGCCCATGGCCATGCTGCTTACTAAGAGGCAGAGGAATGGGAACTTATGACTGTGGGATGCGACTAGGACCTGTAACTTGTTTGGACAAAGTGAACGTTGTTTGCTTTAAAGGAAAATCTGCTGAAATATTAACTCCGATTCAATTAAATGCCCCCAGTGCAAGTCTCCTTCTGGGCTGCAGAATGCTAGGACCATCAGCGTGGGTTACTTAGCGTGTTACAGTGTGACAGAACAGAGTTCTGGTGACACCAAACCCCTACCCCACCACCCCACCCCAGTCCTCACTGCCTCAGCCTCCTCCTCCTGATGGTGGGTGATCTCATTTTGGACAAAGAAGAGTTTATTTGAGATACTTTTAAAGGAACTTAAAGCCAGAAATAGAAGTTATGAGAAAGACCTTAGGGATTTCACGATGATAGACTAGAAATGGAAAAACAGTCAAATTGAGTAAATTTCTTTAACTTCTCTCTTAATCTTAATGAAAAATATCTTCTTTAATTTTCTTAAAATTTCCCATAATCCTTAGTGAAAATTAATCCAAATTTGCTTTAAAACACACACACACACACACACACACACACACACACACACACAAAACTAGGCACAAAAACCCTGCTACCGATACTGATAAAATACATAGTTGGGGCTTCTATGGTTTTGTGTGTGTGTGTGTGTGTGTGTGTGCGTGTGTGTGTGTAGAGAGAGAGAGCGAGCTGACCCTCTGACAAATGTGTCTTTGACTCAGGCAGTTTCTGAGTAAACATTTTGGTTACGTCATTATATTAGTCTAATTTACAAACCATTTATGTTTTTCTCCAGCCAGATGTTAAAGCCCATGTCATTGTTAGAAGCAGCAACTCAGAGGCTGTGTAATATTTGGGTACCGTATCTGTAATGCATTTTCCACGCTCTGGAATGCATTTTCAGCATCGTCTGTGATGTTCTGAGTGAAATGAACCGGGAAGTTGGGCAGGGACAGGGCGATTTACTGTTAACTAAGGTGTCTTCTGTTGCTGTCCTAACTTTCCGCTGAGTTCATTTGGAATCCTCTAGGTGGGTGGTTTTTGATTCACTCATCATTCTTGTTTCCTGGAAGAGCAAACATATCCTCTTTGCCCCTCAGGTTTAGAGTTACGAAGGTGGAACACAAATCCAATCACAAGGAGCGGAGAAGTTTGATGTCCGTCAGTGGGGCTGAGAGTGTCAATGGGGAGTTGCCTGTGACCCCTCAGAAGAGAGAACGGAGAGGTACAGAGTAGCAGGTGAGTTGAAGTTGTGTGTGTATGTTTGTACTGATATAAATAATGCTATCTAATAAAAGAGTAATATGCAAATTAACTCACTCTAACACACAAGATGGCCACCCCCATGTGGACACAAGATGGCCAGCCACCACAAGATGGACAGCAGGGGAGGGCAGTTGGGGGTGACCAGGCTGGCAAGGGAGGGCAGTTAGGGGTGACTGGGCCAGCAGGGGAGGGCAGTTGGGAGGGACAAGGCCTGCAGGGGAGGGCAGTTGGGAGGGACAAGGCCTGCAGGGGAGGGCAGTTGGGGGCGACCAGGTCAGCAAGGGAGGGCAGTTAGGGGCAATTGTGCCAACAGGGGTGCAGTTAGACATCAATCAGGCTGGCAGGGGAATGGTTAAGTGGTATTCAGGTTGTTAGGCAGAAGCAGTGAGGGGCAATCAGGCAGGTAGGCAGGCGAGTGGTTGGGAGCCAGTAGTCCTGGATTGTAAGAGGGATCCGACTGCCCCGTTAGGCCCGATCCCACTGGGCAGTTGGACATCCCTCAAGGAGTCCCAGATTGGAGAAGGTGCAGGCTGGGTTGAGGGATAGCCCCCCTCCCATGCATGAATTTTTAGTATAATAAATAAGTAAATAGAAGAGACAAATTTTCCTTACAGAATTCCAATAGTATATTTAGATACTCTTCTCTATAGAAGGTGAAGCGTAATTCCCTAGGGGATGGCTAGGTTCAGTGATATGCTTTCTGAAAATTGAACAGGGAAAGGGAAAAATATTAACTTTATTATTTTATTTGCTAATTTCACTATATTTTCATTTATACTGATACAAAAACATACAGGTAGAGATGGAGAGTGATCATTTGGTAGTCATGGAGATGAGGACATTCTATTTACAGATCTTCCCCCATCTCAACCATCTCACTGATGGCCCATCAGGGTTGCCATTGCTGACTGGTTCTAGATAGGATGTTGGGATGTCACTGGTCTCTTGTGCCAGAGGCTCCATGGTGACTGGGCAGTCCCTGAGTGTCTGGTCCATGGAGGGGCTGAGGTCCTCTGTAGAGCTGGGCTCTGGGCTGTCTTTGGGAAGGTGGGTGAGGAGGTGGTGGAGCTTCTGCCCAATGACCAGCGTCCATGCCTCCCTGTGTCTGTCCTCCCGTGGGAGGTGGGAGTGTGTCCACCTGTAGGTGAGTGCAGTTTTGGTGGCATTGGGGTTGGGGCAGTGCTTGGTGGGGATGGGGTACTGGGAGCCTTCCTGAGGTGTGCGGGAGAATAGGAATGACTTGGCAGGAAATGAGAATGCTTTCCTGCAACTGGTCGGACTAGAGAGAACTGAATGTGATTACTCATGTGGCCTGAGCTTCCTATAATGAGGCCACAAACGTGGGTGCCTCCTGGAGCTTGGCCTCCATGATAAAGAGGCAATGTGGAGTGGTGGGGATTGTGGCAAACCAGAAATCACATAAGCCATTTATCGGTTTGCATTACTAGAAGCCACTTAATGTTGCTAGATCTTATGCAAAAAAAAAAAAAAAAAAAAAAAAAAAATTAAGGATAGGCTTTTTAATTGTGAAATCACCACAAGTTTTTAAACATTAGCAGCATATTAAAATTTCTTTTGAAAAACCATGCAGGCCAAATGAAATGTAACCTTGTCATTATGTCTAGGTGAACCATGATTTGTAAAAGGTTAGAGCAAGCTTCTTCCATTAGTTGGGTTGGAACCCAGTTTTCTTCATTGTGCCATCATTCTAAAATACTCCCAGTAGGGATATTACTAGTTCCACTAAATATTTCAAAGCAAAAGTAAAAGCTTCTTGTTTGGCAATTTTAATTTTGGAAGATACAGTATTTTAAAAAAAGAAGCCCATGATAATTTGATATTGGTTTAGCTTTAATCTTACCCCTTTCTTTCTATTCTGGCTTGAATAGCATTCATCCTTTTCATGTTTCTTATACGTAAAAGGGACTCCGTAGTGATCGTGGCCCACAGCTCTGATGCGAGCCTGGACATGAAGGCAAAAGGAGGGGAGGGCGGCCGTGGGGCGGTGGACTGCTGGGGTCTCTGAAGGCCCTGGGAAATAGCAAGGTAGCCCAGATCAGGCGGCCGGGCTCAAATCCCAGTTTGCCACTCACCTGCACCAAGACCTGGGCTAGGTGCTTTGGCTTTAAGGAATAATTAATTAGTTTATTGATTGATTGATTTTAGAGTGAGAGAAAGAGAGGCATCGATTTATTGTTCCACTTGTTCATGGAGTCACTGGTTGTCTCTTGTATATATGTCCTGAGCGGGTGTCGAACCCGTGACCTTGGCACACTGGGGCGACGTTCTAACCTGTTGGGCTACCCTGCCGGGGTTTGGTTCTTTGGCTTTTCACGCCTCACTTTCTTCACCGGAAAACGGAGATGGTGTTACCTGCTCCGAGAGTGGCAGCGAGATTTCCGTGAAATAACTTGAGGCCCAGGGCGTATGGAAATCTCAGTCAGTGCTGCTGGTCAGTGTTTGTTCCTGCACTTCTGGTTCGTGTGCCTGAGTTGGGGGAAGAAGTGGCTTTTGATAATCTCCCAGCTCCGAGGGGTTGGGCGTGGCCTGGGAATGAATACTCTGGGAGAATGCCCTCCTGAATTCTGTAGGCGTAGGCTTTCTGGAGCTAGAAATTAAAAGTTTCTCCCTCACATCGATGTTTCTCTCTCTCCCTCACCTTCTCTCTCTCTCTCTCATCAATAAAAACATATTTGGAAAAAAAATAGGGTGTGCCCTATTGGGCATTGCAGACAGAACATGCCCATTGTTGCAGACAGTTTTACGGGACAGACAGCAGACGGTAGCTGGTTCCTAAGATATGGGGATTGGAATCCTAAATGACTCCCGGGAATGAGAGAAGCATTCTGAGTAGTTGTGGGGGCCATCTGGCCGCAACGAGAAGCCTCTGGCCATGCAAGTCTAGGTGAGGAAGGCCCAGCCAGCTTAACTGTAAAGTGAGCTTGGCTTTAGCGCATCTGCAAATGACAGCGTGTAGAGAGACGGAGCAGACCACGTGGGAGAAGGCACCACTCACCTTCAGGCAGGAAGTGCGAGGCTCAGCCTGATGAGAGCCGTGTCAGGGTGCCCTGGCCCGCTGCCTGGAGAGAGGGCCTGGAGCTTTAGGGAGATTAAAAGGATGTGGATTGCTCAGCTGGTGTTCTTAGTCCAGCTATAGGAATTGGACTATTTCTGACTATAGGAATTTGATCTAAGCATCTGCCATCCTGGCCACATTTTACTGGTTTCAACGTGACGTTCCCTGCAAAGCACATAACCATCCACCGGGATTTTGTGAGAGAGCATTGAGTCTGCTCACATTCTCACTTCTGCACTAGGAACCTGTACTTGTCTGCCCTGTCCCCCGCCCCCTTGATGTGAATAGGACAGTACATTTACTGATTAAGGCAAGTGCCAGGAGAGCGTCTGGCCTGTGCTTGGCTCTCAGCAGACTATAGTCATACTGTGCTGCACCGTCCAGATCAGCACAGGAATGATTCAGGAAGGGAATGCGATACGCTCTCCTAGCCCTTAACTGGTATTAATTTTGAAATTAAAATTACGGAAGTTTTCACACAAACTCAGAAGTAGAGAATACTCTGAATGCTCATGATTCATGGAATCAGAGTTCCCAGCAAGCATGTGGGGAGTTTAGAATCCAACCCAGGCAGCCTGGCCTGGAGCCTGCACTTCCCGGCTCCGCTGGGTCCGGGGCAGCGGGTCCCGTGGGAGGGTCTGCTGGGGCTGGGACCCGGTGAGTGACCTTGTCTGAGGACCCAGCCGAGAGTGGATTCTGAACAAGGAGGGAGGGGGGAATATTCACTGACCTTTAGAAAAATGTATGTGTTCATTCAAAGTTTTCTTGCTGGTTTTTATATTTCTCATCCCCAGAGTGTTTGGCATATTTAACGGCTTTATTTTCCAAGAGGCCACATCCTGGGCCGAATCTCTGGCTCTGGACTGAATTGAAAGATTTGCCCTAAACTATGACTACGACAGCAGGGCAGGAGTATTGCGTGTTTTCTGTGCAGTCTCATATGGTGTTTAGAGTTTTTCTTTCCCCTGAAAAATGTTTTTGTTTACATTTGGATTTTTGGCTAAATCATTTTACTGTTGTGCCTGGTTTACTGTAGAATTGATTCAGATATTCAAAATATGTCTATTCATTGGTTAGACTTCTTTTTTTCTTTCTTTTCTTTTCCTTTCTTTTCTTTTGTTTTCTTTTCCTTTCTTTTCCTTTGTTTTCTTTTGTTTTCTTTTGTTTTGTTTTGTTTTCTTTTCTTTTCTTTTCTTTTCTTTTCTTTTCTTTTCTTTTCTTTTCTTTTCTTTTCTTTTCTTTTCTTTTCTTTTCTTTTATTTCTTTTCTTTTCTTTTTAAATAGGTGGCTGGTTCTAGAAACCAGACTTATTATTCTAAACAGAACGTTATCAAGACTGGGGCAGGATTTCTCTCTCTTCTCTTTTTTAAAAACAAAATCAGTTGATTCTTTCCACCGGTCTCCTTGGCCTGTGCAGCAGAGATCTGACTTGCCCCTGCCTGGTTTATTTTGGCAGCACAGTTACTGTGGTTTCTTTTTTCCACAGAAAATGTGTTTGGATTTCTTCTTAGAAGAATACACTTTTGTTCTTCAAAGCTGCATAAATCGAATTGCTTTCAGGCTGCCGACGCCACTGCCTTGCCTTTGTTATCACCGGTCTCCACTTCTTAACGGTGACACGGTCGTGCCCTGGCCTGATGGCTCAATGGTTGAGTGTTGCCCTATGGCACCAAAGCGTCGCAGGTTCGATTCTTCGTCAGGGCACATACCTACGTTGCCTGTTCGAACCCCTGTAAGGGCGAGTACAGTAGGCAACCAGTTGATGTTTCTCTCTCTCTCTTTTTCTTCCTTCCTTTCTTAAAATAATAAAAGTAAAAACATATCCTGGGGTGAGGATTTAAAAACAACAACATTTAGACATATAAGCATATGCTGAAATGGACTTTATAGAAAAAAAAAATGATACTATTGTAAGCATTCTGTATTGCACATTTCTGAAGCGTATACTCTTTTTCCCACGTTGCACATGAGGAATGCGCTCAGAGGGATTTACTGTTCCCAGATCCCAGGCCAGGCAGTGAGAGGGCCTGGAGGGGGAGAAATCCATACTTTGGAGCTAACATGCTCAAGGATTTTGAAGTTCAGGGAAGTAAGTGGGGAAGCTCCTTGCTCCGCTTAGCCCAGTTGATTACATTAGTTACCATTTTGGCAGTGTCATCCGTCACCAGGCAGGGGCCTCCTTTGGGCTCCTGTGGGACCTTCTGATGTTGTTTGGCTGTTCAAGCTGTGCCTGAACCAGGTCCAGTTTGTGCACGGTTCTCTCTTCTTACAGGTAGACTAAGCTCGTAGACATGAGATCTCAAAGGAGCTACGACTGCTAGTTCAGGGCAATTCAGGCATAATTATACCTATTAAACATATTTATTGAGGCCCTACTATGTGCCAGGCACTGTGCCTGGCCTCACGGATGCGCATTGTGGGAGACAGACAGACAGGGGCCGTGTTCTCATGGAGTTTCCGTTTGGTGTTAATAGTAGAATTTTCTCCTTATTCCTTGGCCTCCCTCGTTTTAGAGTAGAGAGGCCCTAGGAAGTTATGTATGTTGTTCAAGGTCATGCCCATCATTCATTCCAGAGCCTGCCTCCCAAGTGTTGGATGTTGAACATGCACACAGTAATGGAAAGTCTTAAAAAATGTAAGTCTTCACCCATTCTCCACCCCATTCCCTTAGCACACGTCATTTCCCAGGAGGAGCCCGCAGATGCCGGCGTCCTCGGTACCTTCCAGGGCTACTCTGAGCACAGGCACATGCTAGTACAGCCTGCATGTATGGATGCACTTCCCCCTGGGTTGGGGCTGATGACCGTTGAGTGTGTGCTCTCCCGCGTTGCTTCAGTTATGAAGCGGGAATGCTGGATGCATTTGGGAAGCTCTGTGCCCTGTTTGCTCCTTGTTGTTGGGAATAGCTCCAAAACACTGAATGCAGTTTTGGGTGGACCTAAAAAACATGCTTCTCTGTCATCGCTCTGATATTCTAAGTTATTCTTCCACAGCCTTGTTCTGTGTACAGAGGAGACTGAAACATTTGTCAGCATTCCCAGGACCGAGCAGCATGGGAACCAGAGCCTTTGCTTTGTTTTGAATTGCCACCAACGCCAGCCATCTTGCCTCCACACACACCTCCCCACAGCGGCCGCTGCAGGCCGGGCCCTCCCTGTTGTTGACAAGAGATTGATCCCCTGGTCCCTGAGGGAAAAGGGAGCTTTTCTCGTCTCCCTCAGGGGCCCTGCCATTTGACCAGAACTTAAGAAAGAGGGGCCGGGAGGGGCGGACCTGAGGGGCACAGGGAGGCAGAGGATGGAATGCTCTCGGGGACGGTTTTGCCCAGGACGAGAAAGAAGAGGGAATTAATAGCTATAAACAGGGTCTTTATTTTTATTAATTTGTAACTTGAGGCTTTGATCTTTACTCACATTAAGTAGTTTAACTACAGAGCAGCACCTGCTTTCTCCAGTTTGACATGCTTGCTGTAGTGCCTCCAGGGGACAGGCTCTCTGTGCCCCAGTCCTGGCCTGTCACATTTTAGCTGTGTAATCTCAGACAATATCTTAGCCTCTCGCGCCTCAGCTTCTCCATCTGAAAAGTGGGACGATGATAATATCTTCGGGGTGCATGCCTTGGCACTCAGTGCTAAGTAGGCAAATGCTGATGTTACTACTACGTTATATCAAGCCCTACTTATACTTAGCAAATAACCGTATAAAATTCTTTAAAAAATATTTCTTCATTTTTCTGTGACTCGGAGAGACCCAGTTGGACATAACCTATGAAGTATAGGCTATTCATTTGATGCTCGCATAGAGGCTCTGTCAGCGGAACGCAAGCTCACAAGATCTAACTTGTTTGTGTTCCTCAGTAGCAAGACCTGGCACTATTCAGATTAATAAGTTTTTCTAGCTGTAGCTACGTAGAGAGAGACACATTGATTGATTGACTGGGCCTGGGATTGAACCTGCAATCTAGGTGTGTGTCCTTGACCGAGAATGAAGGGCATTGAGTCATAGTTGTGTTGAGACTAATCCCGCATTTAGATATTTCCTAGGCGAATCCTTGTTTTTCCAGATACGGAACCATTTTTCATGTCAGTTACGTTTTGGAATAAAGTGCTCGGACTCTCACTGTCACAGGGCTGGTAAATCACAGTGTTCACTTACTGTCACTTGGGCATCCCATTTTTGCTAAATATGTGAACACATTTAAGTTGCTGTGAGGATCTGACTCAGTAAAGAGCAGCCTGCAGGCTTCCTGGTGAGCTCCAAATCCAACATCGGAGACTCACAGCATCTCACCGGCATTACTCAGTGAAGAAGGCACTATAGTTGCAGGAATATACGTTTTATCCCTATGCTACTTTACTTTTTTCTTCTTAATCCTCTCCCAAAGATGCATTTTTACTGATTTTAGAGAGGAAGGGAGAGGGCGAGGGAAACACTGGCCTGTTAACTCCCATATGCACTCAGCCGGGGATAAAATCCACAGTCTGACTGTGTGCCCTGACTGGGAATGGAACCTGCAACCTTTTAGTGCACAGAATGATATTCCCACACACGGAACCACATGGCTGGGCATCCCTGTACTACTTTACAAAGCTGTTTCCAGGTAGGATGGAAAGGGATACCTATAAACATTTTAATTTTTCCTGGATTGACTCACGTATATAAAAAGGTGCTAACTATTGATACTTAAAAAAACTCAAGTTTTAATTTTTAAACTGGGGCTGTGATGTGGCAGCCTGTGGTGTGATTTATAATAAGAGTATGTGTTTGGTCTTCATACCCAGTTCCGGCTCAGAGCTAAGGAAAGCCTTGGCATTTCTAAGAGGTGAAGGCCAGAGCAGTCTTTTGTTGTGTTACTAAGGTCACTTCGTAAAGCCCCTACGGAACCATGTGACTGGAGGGTTGGAATTTTCCTGTGTGTCCCCCCTCCTCCCCTAGTCTTTCTCTCTCTCTCTCTCTCAAACACACACACACACACACACACACACACACACACACGCTGCAATTAAGTGCAGAAACCTTACAATACACAGAAGATGCAATGTTCATTAACCATGAAAAATGCCCAATCTTATTAATAATGAAATAAATACAAACTGAAATGAGATCACCATTGGCTTTTCTGTTGGGGAAGATGAGCGTTAACATTAGCATTGTGCTATAACCGATTCTGTAACCTGCAGCATCTGCAGTTTTTGTGTCTGAGTCGGTTCTAAAGTATGTGCTACCGATCACTCTGAGAGCGTGGGATTAGCTGAGGTGAGCATGGATCCATTGTGCTTTCTAAATAAACGTGGAGCCTGGCCGGTGTGGGTCAGTGGTTGAGCAACAGCCTATGAACCAGGCGGTCAAACTACACAGGTATGAATATACATTTATAAAATTTACCACAGAGTTTGGAGCAGAGCAAGATTGAAAGGACTGTGGACACCCACTAAGGGCCTTCTGGTGTCTCCTGTTGACCCACGCCCGGCAAAGTGACAGTTCGTGCAGGCAGCACTGGGAGGTCCCCCCGTCATGTGGTTAGTGCTTTCCACACGGATGGCAGCACGTAACCGGAGTGCTGGCCAGAGCCTGGCACTGGGTTTGATCTGGAAGGTTACCGGTTACCGGTGAGAGATCACATACCTGTAGCTCTAGGACTTGAGCGTGACTATTACTGCTGCAATTTTAGCTGTTTCTATACATAACCTCCCCATTTGTTTATTTAAAAGTGTTCTAGGAACTTCCTCAGCCTGCTCAGTGGTTCTGTAGGCTTGCATCTCTTCTCTGCCGTAAGGGTGCACGTCTGAGCAGGGCGCCTGGCAGGGTGCAGCGTTCCAGCATCATCTTCCTGTCACTCCAGAGCCCTGATGACTCACTCCCAGGGAGGGCCCTGCTGGTGGATCGGGTCCCTCTTTTCCTTCCTGTCGCCCCAGAGGCGGGAGGGGAGAGGTGAGGGCACCCGCAGGTCTCAGGGGCGCTGTGGGTGTTGTGGTGCCCCGTGTGGCCGCCCAGTGCGGGGTGGCTGCACCATGAGTGTTGCGTGGCCTCAGGCATGCTGTGAACGAACCGTGGGCCTCAGTTTCCCCTGGGGAGAAAGGCAGCGTCGTTGACTCCGGCAGTCCCTGTGCAGATGGTCCCTGAGTCTCAGGGCTCAGCTCAGAGAGCAGCTGCGATGCCAGCTCCCTGCTCCCTGCTCCCTGACCAGGTGGTCCCGTCCTTCCTTCTCACCTGCCCTGCGAGGGCTCAGTGCTTAGGTTTCTAGCACTTACGTTTGTCCTTTTTAAAGGGACCAGATCCTTTTTTTCTAGAGAATCCTTTTTAACCAGGGAAATATATGTCTTAATAAAAAAGGCACAGACGTTCCCTCCCCATTATCTGAAGTTTTATTTTTAAAGTGAGAGTCTGTCTCATTGGCATGATGAAATCTCGTGCCGTCTGCTCTGTTCTGCCCCAGACGTGAATCACCTTCTGCCCAGCGTATACCGCCCCCGCCCGTTAGTCACTCAGCAGTCACCTCCCTGCCAGAGGGACTGTCACGGTATCGCAGAGCCTGAGTTCAGGTAAACCTCACTCCTCTTTCTGTGCCTAATTTCCAGGTGGAACTTTAGCATGAAGATGTGCATAGGGGGAAAACATAGATATTATATATTTAGGGCTCAGGACTCTCTGTGGTTTCAGGCACCCACTGAGGGTCCTGGAATGTATTGCTTTGTTCTAGGGGCAACTACTATATATTTGGCTTTGGTGGAATCATGGCTTTATCTTTATAATTACACTTGTGTAGCAAGCAATCAACTTTAAAGTGAAAATGTGACCTCTTTATTCTTTCCAGATCAGTCTAAATTTTTTTAAAGAAAATAAAAAAATATATACATATATTTTATTGATTTCAGAGAGAGAGGGAGAGAAAGATAGAAACATCAATGTTGAGAGAGAACCATCGAGTGGCTGCCTCCTGCACGCCCCCTCCTGGGGATCGGGTCTGCAGCCCGGGCATGTATATGCCCTGACTGGAATCAACCCTGACCTGGTTCATAAGTGGACGCTCAACCACTGAGCCACACCTTCTGGGCCAGATCATTCTTTGAGGTTCTACACTTCTGCCCAGCAGTCTTCATGGGGGAAATGGCCACACCTGGGGTTTATGCGTTGTCTTTTCAATATAAGGCAGTTGTGCTGAGTTACTTCCAGCTTGAGCATTCACTCAGAGGAGACTGTTATCACCAAAAGAAAGAGAGGTCGGACTTGTGAAATATGGGAGAGTGTGTATCATGGGAAGGTGTATCATGGCGGTGGAGTGATCGTCCTCCCTCCTCTATATGGCTGCTGGCCTCCCTGCGGGCACGTCAGCCTCACCGTGGCTCCTGACTGCCCTGTGACCCTGCAGAAGGCACCTTTGACCGTGGGTGTGCTGTGGGAAAGAAATAAAGCCTGTGTTCGTGTATTAGTATGGATATACTCACACCTGTAGAGTGAAACAGGAGGAATTGAACCATGTGGATGTGGTGGGACACAGCTGGGGAGTAAGGCCCCGCTGGAACTGTATAAGCCATGGAGCACGCAGTGTCTTCTTTCCCAGGGGTCATCCTGGTCAGACGGGGGTTTAGCTGGACAGTGAGAGCTGCTGTGCTGGTCACGTGCTGCCTAATAATACTTGTGTGTTTGCAGAGAGGGCTCAGCGCTGAGGGGCTTGTCATAGCGGTTTTTAAAACGGTTAACTGCCCCTCCCTCGTTTTCGGCTTCGTTCCTGGTGTGAGCAGTGAGGACGTGGAGCAGCAATTCGTAGTTTTCCCATCTTCTCTCAGAGACACTGTGCGCAGTGCAATGTTAACCTGGCACAGAAGGCAGTGTGATGATGGCCATGATCCAGAGAGCTCACCCTTGGGCGTGTGCGGCCTGCTGGGCTCTGTGTTAAGCATCATACATTTGTCATCTGTGTCAGACCCCACTGCTCCAGCTCCACAGCTACTCACGGGGTCTGGCTTGCTCACCCCGCCCAAAGCTGGTCACACCTGTGCCAAGAACTAGGAATGGGAAGTTCTACTTTGGAATGAAAACTCTTACTGTGATGAAACATTACTTTCTAGGCCTCACATCCCTCACCCTTGACCTTGTTTTCCTTGATGCAAAAAAAGTCTAGGTCTAAGAGAGCAGATGATAAAAGGAGACATAAAAATAGTTGACTACCAATGGCCTAGTTTTTGAAGTTTTACTGGGGAAATTCTCTCCCTTTTTTTTCTTTTAGGATCATTTTTCTATTTTTCCACCTCTGGCCATTCTATGTTTTTCCTTGCTAGCCTCTTCCGCATTAATCAACTCGCAATTGAAAGTATGCCCAGACTTGACTGGGTTCAGTTTTAAGGTTCAGATCTGTAGTGTAGCTGTGGGCAGGGAATGACTTATTTCATTTATAATTAATAACTCAGCTCGTGTCTATTTCCTTTTTAGCTAAGGGGATAAAGGGTCTTTTATCCAACCTATTTAGCTTAAAATCAGTATCTTTGTGTCTCCTCCCCCCTCTCTCCTTTCCTTCCTCCTTTTTCCTCTCCCCCTTCTCTCCTAACCACTATGATTATTATTAATTACAGAGTGACAGAAAAGGATAATATGGATAATAATAGACTATATTTTAGAGGGTGAATTAGAAAATATGTATAAAGTAACACTTAAGACATCTCTATCAACATTTTGGATTTTCTCCTGTTAACGTAAAAAAGACATTGAAACCTATAGAGTTTTTGTGAGTTTATTTGAGCCAAACTGTGGACATATACCGGGAAGCAGAACCTCAATGAATGGAGATAATGCTCCGGAGACTGGCAGGTTACATCTATATTTATACATTGCAATCAAAGGAGGGACATAGATGGGTTACATGAAATTTATTGATGATGATTAAGGAGACGGAAGAAAGCAAAGCAAAACCCCTGGGACTGGATAAAAAGTAAAATGATGGACACATACTTAGTGTGTGCAGGAACAATTAACATGATAATGAAGGAATTTGAGGCATCTGTCCTGGTACCCACCAACCCACCATCTCAGGTTTGTGCCCCAGGGGCTCCAGAAAAGGGAAGTTACAAGTTACCCAGACATCTCACAGATATGTTATCTTAGAGGCAAAAAGGAATGGGCTCAGGAAAAATATAAGTTTATCTTTCTCAGGGAAAATACTGGCCTAGGATATGACTGCCCACTATACCCTGTTTGTAGTTAAATTTAAAAAAATATATATATATATTTTATTGATTTTTTACAGAGAGGAAGAGAGAGAGATAGAGAGTTAGAAACATCGATGAGAATCATTGATCAGCTGCCTCTTGCACACCCCCTACTGGGGATGTGCCCACAACCAGTGTACATGCCCTTGACTGGAATCGAACCTGGGATCTTCCAGTCCACAGGACGACGCTCTATCCACTGAGCCAAACCGGTTTCGGCTGTAGTTAAATATTTAATTTTCAGACCATCTTTTGTGGTTATCTTAGGTCTCTGAGTTTGCAAGACTGCCACGCAGGCCTCCCCTGAGCTTGTCAGGTCAGCATGTGGCTCCTTTCGTCCTCACTCCATACATTTATAAGTTGGTTTCATCTCTGTTTTTGTTTGACATTTATCAGGCAGACAGACATCCTTTTGGCCTCAAGAGAATGTTTTGTTCCTTAACCTGGTGTAGGTTGGCCTGAGGGTGTGTGTGTTCCAACGCACACAGGTGGCTCTAGAATCAGTCCCGTGCTGGGTCATCCTGTTTTCAGCACAGGAAAGTAAAAGGCGCACAAATGCCTGTTAGATGAGATACTTGTAAGAAAAACGAAACAACGTTGGAGAATGGGGAACTGCTTTACCCGTGTACTAGGGACTGCATTTGTAATGTAAATGTAGACACACATGGACCCGTTGTCAGAAGGACTTATTACAATACAGAGCCCTCGAGGTGCAGGGCAGACCTCGGTTGAGCAGTTCATCTTTGTGTTCTTTCTCGCCACCATCCCAGCCAAGCTGCCTGGGTGCTCAGGAGGGACTCCGAGGTAACTGTGGGGAGGCCTGGGGAAGACACCTCACTGACATCCAGGGCTCCCCGCGCTGAGCACGATCCCCTGACAGACGTGGTCCGGGAGTCACAGAGCCGGGCCCCAGAAGCGGCACCTGGCTCAGGGAGGAGGCTCGCCGTAGAACTCACACTAGGCCAGACGGATACCTTTCATCAGCTGTGGCTCTCGAGTTCCGCTCTCTCTCCATTTAGAAACCCTTCCAGTGAGGTCCCTTCGGACTGGCGTGCTCGCCTTTCTCAGACGGAACGCTGGGAGAAACGTGTGGTCGGGACTAATGCCGTGGGAAGGGGCGAGGGTGGTTACAGTTTCTCTCTTAGTTTAAACCTTCAGGCAGGTTCATCTGTGAGACTGCACTTACCTTTCACAAAGCCTCACCTTTCTTGATTTCTCTTTCAGGAATGACTCTATTTGAAGAATGCTAAGAGACTGAAAACTTACGCGATATGGAGTTGTGCCCAAGGAATGTTTCTTATCTTTTGTACGATTTCTATCGTGGAGTCGGCAGGCATACGGAAGAAAGCCAAAAAGGGAATAGTGTTGCTCTGCTGAAGACGGAATCCAGTTGGCTTTGAAACAAGTCTCATGAGAAAATTATCACATTTCCAGGGAAGAAAAGAGCTCATTTTTTATCTCCCCAACTGCCTCCAGCCACCACCCCGTAGTGTGCACACCACAGGTTTTTCCAGTATGATCACTCTGTACATGGAAGAATGCGTGTACAGCCTGAGCTGATGCTGTGTGTGTGTGTGAGTGTGTGTGTGTGTGTGCGCACTCATTGTGTGTGTGCACACATGTACTTCTGTTCCCCCAATTCTTACTTCCTATTTTACTACTGGTTGTAAGAAGATTCTCTTACAGTTTAACTGTTACGGCAGATAAAGATGACTCTGGGAGTGAGAGGTCCCCAGAGATAACCTAGTTTGGCCCTGAGAAGCGGAGCCCCATGAGGCCCTGGCATCAGATGGGGACTGGACGGCGGCCTCTGGATGCTGAGACGGGAATTCAGCGTTGATCCTGCTACGTCATGCCACTCTCTTAGGTCAAAATATTGGGAAGTTGTGTGTTTTCATTTTAACTTGAGCTAAACAGTTCTTATTTAGTTTATTCAATAAAGGGGAAAGTGGTTTAAAGTCACAAAAACAAAAACATTCTTATTTTGACAACCCAAGTCAAAATAAAACGAAAAATCTCTGCTTCTCATGCCAGACGGGGGGCCGCCTTCCCCTGGTCGGATTTATGTAGTGTGTCGCTGTTTTCCATCTTGTAGCTGATGCTCGTTATTTCAGAGAGTCCGGGTGGTTTTTTTCCCCTGGGGCTTGGAAATCCTGCTTTTGTCTTTGCTGTGGGGTTTATGACACACCTGGGGGAGCTCAGAGGCCATGGCAGTAACTTGATGGTGGGTCTGGGGTAAAGGCGAGGAGGGCCCACGTCCAGGGAGCGCTCTCAGAGCCCGCAGTGCCTGCTCTGTGTCAGAGGGAGAAGCACATTTCGCACTTGACCCCCAGGAGGTGATTCCCGTGTATTTAAAGCATTTACTGTAAATATGCTCATTCCATTCTGCTTCTGGCATCAAACTAAAGTTTCTAACCTGTTAAATGAATGGTAGGCTCAATTCCATGTGAGTCTTTACTGACAACTAATTAAAAGGCATATGTGCGTACATACATCGACACAGTGGACGAGAGGAGGCCGGTGTGGAGTGAATTTCATGGAGGGCCAACAAGTAGCAATATAGGAATTGGGGGGGATGTGCATTAGTGTAAATGATATGTGTGCGGTCTAGACCGATAGTTTTATCTTTAGGGGAAAAGAAAAGCATCATTTTTTTGTTTGTTTAAAGAATACACTCTCAGAATGGGGAGGGATAAATATGTAAGATATTCTTAAGCTTTAATTATTTTTTTAACTTTATTCAGGTCGGAGCACTTTTTGTAATAGCAATACAACAGGCAAGAGAATACTCAAAAATATTTAAGATGATTGCATTTCTACCAACAGTACATTTTAAATATTTTTCTAATACTTGAGCCGTTTTTGTCTGTCTGCAGAATATGCCAAAAAGTTAAGCATTCGGTATTTTCGACACATAAGCTTTTTACTGGTTTCTATGATCTCATACGAACTCGTACGTGTTCCCAAAGCGACGGATGTTTACAGGCCTGTGCTCCGCTCCGCCCGTGAGGGACGGGGCCGCTCAGACTGACCACGCACAACACTACGGACGGAGGGCGGGTGGACGGCCGGGAAACGAGTGGGCGGGCTGCCACCTCGATGTAAAAATTTGTAAAAGAAAGACTTTCACCCTTTTGAGTGTCAAGTGTATTTTTAACTGTCTGGTTTGTACTTTTACGACTTTTGTACTACCAAAGCAGAGTTAAAAATAAAAATGTTAAATCCAGTGTGTTTTGGAGTGATGCGATTGTTGGTGCCTTGAGTACAATGGGGGCGTGTACTTGATGGAGCTTACTATGACACTGCCTCACTTCTCACGTCTCATTCGGCTGGCTTTCCTCACTGGATTGACCCCTCCAGGGTAATACCATTCCTCACCCCCACCATAATGATCTTCTAAATTCAGAGATCGCCCTGGCCGGTGAGCGGTGGTTAAAGCGTTGGCCCGCTCACTGAAGGGCTGAGGGTTCAATTCCCGGTCCAGACAAGGTCATGTACCTGAGATGCAGGTTTGATCCCAGGCCCCAGATGGAGCATGTGCTGGGGGCAACCAATCGATGTGTCTGTCTCCCATAGATGTTCCTCCCTCTCTCTTCTCCTCTTCTCTTCTCTCTTCCTTCTTTCCACTCTCTGAGAAGGAATGGGAAAAATGTCCTCAGGTGAGGAGGAATCAAAAGGGGGCACTTGGGATGGCAAGTTTCACTCTCAGCCTTTTGACACTTCCAGTAGCAGGAGGCGGGGATGGTCACTGAGCCCCGAGTGCAGCTCCAGCTCGCCGGACACGACACGGCGAGTCCTGGGTGAGTTTGCCAGGGCGATTGCCCGTGGCTGGGAATGCGCCTGCACTTCCTTCTCAAGTCCACGGTGATATGTAGGCTTCCTCCTCCCTAACACAGCCCTAACCTGGAGGAACCCTCCTTCCCCTCCCACTGAGGGCAGGAATGGCAGGGCCAGGAAGTGGGATCCCATGATCCAGCTCTGGTTGCCTAGGGCTCAGCTGTGGTCAAAGGGGTCTGTCTGTGTTTTGCGCCCGAGGTCATTGCCAATTCCTGGGTGCTCTTCACCCTTTTGTCTGTGGGGCAGGTTGGTTCCACCCAGGGCTTCCTTTGATCATTCCTCATCTTCCCAGGACTGTTCTCAGATCCCCCTGGGTGTTCCCTTCTTGTAGCTCCAAACAGTTGCAAATGCACCTGGGACTTATTTGTGTCCTGCACTGTGGCGGCCCAGCTGGGGTCGCTGTCCACTCCACCGGATTCTGATGGTGTCAGCCTTGCGTAGTTGGCGCGCCCTCTGCTGGCCAAATGCAAGGACTGCATGGCTTCTTGGACATTAGCTGTGTCTTTAACTGCCGCTCAGAAAATACTCATGGTTATTTGCTGAGTAAATAAAAACCTACCTTTAAAAATGAAAGACTATCCTTAACTTTTATGGAAGTAAAAATCCAATGTTTTTTTTTTTTTTAATAAATAAAAATTCAAGGTTGAGTTTTTCCTCACCCATTTTCTGACCCTGGCCTTTTGTCTCAGTCTTTCTCATCAGAAACCAAAAGTTTCTCTCCTGGGAGTTGTGTCCCTGCAGGGATTACTGGGGACACCCGTGGAAGTGATTGAGCTCCGTTTGGGAGGAAACCCGTGCCTGGAAGCCTGCAGGGGAAGTGCTGTGGCTGTGGGCAGCGGTATGATTTTCAAGAAGAGGCCTGGCCTTTGCTTTTGAGTTTGCACAGTGGCTCTGTCACTCACTGCTGTGTGATATTGGGAACATTACCTATCGGAGCCGGACTTCCCTCATCTGTAAGATGACCTGCCTCCCAGGGTTTCTAAGGATCAGAAAAAGGCGTGCACAGCGACGGTGCCTGGGTGATCTGCGTGGCACTCAGAGGAGGTCTGTGAGTGTCTGCCCCCACCGTGGGGAGCCAGGTGGCCTGGGCAGTGGCCCCGCGCACACAGCTTTATCCGAGGGTGGAGCTGGGTCCGCAGCTGCTTGCTCTGAAGCTGAGCCCTGAGTTCACGGAAGGTCCACGGGGTAGGGGAGGCTCCATGGTTTGAGGGGTGAAAGGATATCTTGTGAAGCACAGCAGAGGAATATAGTTAATAATACTGCCATCCCTGTGGATGGGGCCAGATGGGCTCCGGGAATATCAGCGGGAACACTTTGTAAAGCATTTGATTGTCTAACACATTAGGCAACAGAGTCAAATATCAACAGGACAACGATGGAAATTTGAGAGCCAAATATTTTGAAAAATATATTTTATTTATTTTTTTTACAGAGAGGAAGGGAGAGGGACAGAGAGCTAGAAACATCGATCAGCTGCCTCTTGCACACCTCCTCCAGGGATGTGCCCGCAACCGATATACATGCCCTTGACTGGAATCGAACCCGGGACCTTTCAGTCCGCAGACCGACGCTCTATCCACTGATCCAAATAGGTTTTGGCGAGAGCCCAAAATTTTGTAACTTGAACTTCTTCTCACGACACTTCTTCAAAATAGACTCGCCCAGGCCGTGGTATTTTGTGGAAGAGCCACACTCAAGGGGCCAAAGAGCCGCAGTTTGCCGACCACTGGTCTAATCATTATGCTGTACACCTGAAACTCATACAAAATAACACCGACTGTAAACTGTAATTGAAAAAAGTAAAAAAGAAAAGAAATATATCTAAGGATGAAGAGGCAGTGCGTGCAGGGGCAGCTGACAGGCCACCAGCCCGGCACCTCTCCTTTCTGCAAATGCTGCCTGCGTCCTTTAGAGAACCCTTCCTCCTTCCAGAACCCGGCCATGTGCCTTTCTTCCCGGCAGCAGCCGACGGGACCGACGTGGGCACATGACCCGCCGGTGACCTGCCCGGTGGAGCCCCTGCTTGAGATGTTTGCCAACTGCAGCTGGAAAGTGTTTTCTTTCTCCGGCCAGAGCTCCAGGCTCAGAGGCTGGTGGAGGCCATGGTTCCTGCCATGTGGTCGGCAGCTGGTCTGAAGACAGGAGGCGCGTGCAGAGGGAGTGAGCCGGTCTGCTTGCTTTCAGGCCTCAGGCTCAGCGACCCTTCGGAGTGTCCTGTGTTCCAGGGACATTCCTCTTTTGCTTGAACTGGTTTGCGCTGAGTTTCTATCACTTGCAACAACAACAACAAAAACCCATGACTCATGCAGTGACTCAGGGGCAGCACAGGGCCACCTGGGGGGTGTAGCCTGACACTCGGCCCTACAGCTGAGGTCGCTCAGGGCTGCCTTGGACCTGTATGTAGCCAGGTGCCTGGCTGTGGTGTGGCTTCTGCTCTGAAATACTTGTGCAAACCCCGTCTTTCCCTCCATTGCTCTGTCTTTCCTTGGTTTGCCATGGGGCTCGTGATTCTAGCTCCTGTACGTGCACAGCTTTGGACATCCAGATGCTGCTGGCCACCCGTGACCCTAAAATCTTGGGACCTTAATCTTCTAACTATAGGGTAAAGGTGATCTGTACCTTTTAGAGAGGCTGTGACGAGTATGAGCTTGGGTGAGTGATGTACTTAAGCCCAGGGCTGGGGACACCAGCGCCCAGTGAGTGAGCTGCCTCAGAGCGGCCAAGGTCAGACCCTCTTTAGCAAAAGAAATGATAGAATGATGCGAGTCCGGTGCTTGATGTTTCTGCCATGTTTATATTGCTTAATGTTTGGGGTGGACCTGGGGTAGAGGTAGGGACCCCCACGAACGTAGGAGGAAGCAGGTAGGAGCGGGAACTGGAATCTCCTGGGCCTGAGATTCCCCCGGCACTCGCTCACGGAACTCGCTCACGTACCTTCAGTGAAAGAATGACCTCATTGTCCGGATGTGGAATGGACCCAGATGGACAAGGAAGGGGCAGGTTTCTGTTTGTTCTGGCTGTCGTTTATTTTATCCTTATCACTCTCGCGATAAGACGTGGACTTAGTATAGCCATCTCAGTGGGTTTAAAGGAACTTCATTACTTTTTATCTGCAAATTAATCTAGCTCAGAAACTTGGGTAAAATGCTCTTGGAATTGTAAGATGATACCCAATGGCAACACGTATGGGTTTGCTTATTCTGGGTGAATATCTTATTGTGGATCAACCTACACAAACATCAAACAGAACCACCCCTCTGAAATGAGTCAGCCACGTCCAAAGTTCTGCCTCGCATTAGAAATGCATTTTGCAGTATAAAAGCTCCTGTGGGGCCAGGAAGGATAAAGGAAGTAGAGTGCAAAAATATTCATTTCCAGCCGAAACCGGTTTGGCTCAGTGGATAGAGCATTGGCCTGCGGACTGAAAGGTTCCGGGTTCGATTCTGGTCAAGGGCATGTACCTTGGTTGTGGGCACATCCCCAGTAGGGGGTGTGCAAGAGGCAGCTGATTGATGATTCTTTCCCATTGATGTTTCTAATACTCTATCCCTCTCTCTTCCTCTCTGTAAAATATCAATAAAATATATTTTTAAAAATATTCATTTCTAACACAGTCTGGCTTAAAACTGGGACATCAATAAAAACGGTTATGTCATAAAAATAATGAACAGAAATAACGATAATTTTCAAATGTGTTAAGTTTGAAGTGCCCACAAGATTTTTGTCTTGAGATGATGATTAATAATGTAGGCAGAAAAGCATTTATCTTGTTTTAGGAATTAATGTTATTAGAAGTGGTTCAGAGAGCTTTGGTGGTCACAGCACTAAAAATTTAGTTATTAAAGTAAGTGTTAGGCCCTGTCCAGATGGCTCAGTCGGTCAGAGCATTGTCCCAGTACACCTCTCTCTCTCTTTAAAAATCAATCCACCAATAAAAAATGTTAGAACCGAATACACAATTAGTTTTAAAGTGATGATTGCTACTCATAAAAAGGGGTCCGATGTCAAATAGTTTTTACTGGGCAATAAAATGACACCCACCATTCATTAATTACCTTGTGCTGGGTATGTACTGATTGCTTTATACTCTGTATCCATGTGTCTCCTTACAGCCGGGAGGGAGGCATAGCCATCACTTCTGCTTTACAGGTGACAAGACCCAGGAAAGGAATCTCAAGCGACGTCCTACTGTCTGTTCACGCGGTGAACATGTCTGGCCTCTGGGCCCACCTCATGCTCTGTAGGTCAGAAACCCATGGTCCCATGATCACTGTAAAAATTCAACTATCATCATTGGTAGTAGTAGTCTCAGAGATCTTACAGACACGTTTCTGGACTATAACTGTTAAATTCCTTATTACACTCCTCCTCAGAACCAGAAAAAACACCACCTTCTTTCCAAATTGATAATGCACGCAACTTCACTTTTCCAAAATGGAATTGTCCTTCTCGCCATCGTTTTGTTTTCAGGTTCCCTCACCTGTCAGCTCTCAGAATTCATTTTATGGCGATGGCTGCAGTTCCCTGAAATAATGGAGAACACAGGCTCTCTCTTCTTGGACATTTCACGTTTTGATTCAGCTCTTCTTGTCTACGGACGACGTGGCTGCCTCCACACAGGGAGGCTGTGTGATGTATTCCTTCCAAGAACCAGCTTGTTATTCACTCTGGGTTCCGTGGAGGTCCTGACACTGGCTGGCTGTGACTGTACATGAGCTCGCTCTGGAACCTCCATTGCCCCACCTGAGAAAGGGGGTAGTCACACTGTAACTCACAGGGTCACGGCGGACCTATGTGAGATGGCACATTGAACTCCATGCATCACAAAGCCATGCTGGCTTAAAAAAAAAAAAAAAAAAGGTTAAACTACATTTACACTCTTAAAAGCCAAAAACTCCCAGAAATTATTGCTGAGTAAGATTTCTATATCGCTAATTGTATTATTTGGCAGGTTATTTTGAAATGTTGTTTTTGACGATGCTTTTCTTGTAATAACTTCTTTCTCTTACAAACTTTTATTTATTATTTTGCAATAGTCCTTGGTTTGCCTCCTGGCTCATGGTTGATGTCATGAAAATCTGAGAGCCTTTGATTGTATGGCTTCATAAATGGGCCACTTTTTTCCCCCCTAAGCATCAACATTTAAGACAGAATGTTAATGAGACGAGACCGTCAACCCTCTTTGACTCATGAAACCTTCCTTGTTTATGTAAGTACCAAGGCTCACTCAAACCATTCTCCATAGCCTTAGGACTAGTTGAAGAATGAAAAAGGAGGAAAATATTTGTCATTCTGGAAATGCAATTATTTTTGTGGGATTTTTTTTTAAGTTGGTAACTAATGTCATAAGACAATGTTATGGTTCTGTTTATAAAGGAGCAAGATCCAGACTAAAGAAATATTCCAATCAGCCTGTCCACCAACTGTCTCCACATATGTTAGTTTGGACTGTGTAGTTTTGATAAGGGAGGTGAGTGAAATTCTTTGTCTACCTTCTGGTCTCTTGGTCATATTTTATCCTTGTTTTATATCAACTATTCAAAAGAAAATGCTTAAAAGCAGAAAATACAGAAGCCTCCTAAACATCAGACTCAAAAGGCAAGGTAAGGGTGCCCTGGATCAGAGGCAGGCTGAGGCGGAGAGAGGGAAAGACAGCACTACTAGCCCAGACATAGGGGTGACTCCGAGAAGCCTCAGGTTCCCTTCCTTCTACTGGGGATCTGGTTAGACAGAACAATGTGCCACTGTATGCCTTGGAGAAAGGATTTGCTTTCCTATTGTTATAATAGTCCAGTTTCCTCCAGTACAAAGAGAAATACCACTTCCTCACTCAAGAAGCCTGTATGTTTGATCTTCATTCAAAATCAAGCTTTAAGTTATGCATGTGTGCATACAGGTCTTTGGCTGATATGCATAACCCATGGACACGGACAAGAGGGTGCTGAAGACCTGGGGCAGGGGGTGGGGGCAGGCTGGAGGGGGTCAAAGGGGTGCAAAAGGGAACGTACGTAATACTTTCAACAATAGAGAATTATTAATATTATTTTTTAAATCAAGCTTTAGCATGGTAAATACCCACTTGGTGCGGTTTGCAGAGATCACGAACTGTTGTGTGGTGTCCACTCCTCACCTTGGCCGGGGCCTGACATTCAGAGTGAGTCTGAGCTTTCACGTGGTCCTGAGCGTGTTGGACATACTTGTGGGCATACTTTCTGAACAGTCGTGGCACTGGCTCCAGAAAAAGACACGGCACAGAGCAGGACACCCAGGCAGATAAAAAACTAAGTCTGTAATGTTTTTCCAACATAAACTCTTAACTTGCTCTGACATCCTCTGGTGGAGTCTAGACACTGGGGCAAAGACCAAAGGGGCCAGACTGCTTAAAAAACCACCACCTAAACCTTGAAACTCTTGGCCATCCGTTAACCTCTTCAAGCAATTATTTTGCAGAAAAAGAATACTTAACACTTAGCAGTGTTGTTAGTCATGGTGAAATATTGACAACAGTCCTAAAATGGAAAACCAGATACATATGCAGAAGTGGGTTTCTGTGCAAGGGGAAGAGGCTGCCTGTACTAAGGCCCCTCACCCCCCCCCCCCCAATCTGAATTTCCTTCCTTTTGCCTTCTGATAGAGATGTCAGGGGGGAAGTGAGATAGCTGTAGCTGCCCAGTCCTCCTTCCTCTGTGTTACACTAAGTGCCAATACAATGTTAACCCCTTGCTAACTAGCTCTATCCCAGGCTCCTGTGCTTCGGAGACCTGATGTGCCAAGACTGAAGGCTGACCACCTCAAAACTCAATGTCATTTCCCCCCTGAGTGACTGAATCCGGAATTTCTTAGGGAAAGCCATGCATACAAGCTACGTTTTTTTAGCCTTTCTTGCAGCTAGGTGTGGCCACATGACTGATGTTGACCAATGAGGAATAAGTAGCAAGGCTGGATTATCCTTCTAGGGGGTCCCTAATAGAGAGGGGGTGAACCATGTCAGAATGGCTGTCCTTATTCTTTTTTCCTACATGGAAAGCAACCAGCAGCCATTACGGACCACACAGTGATCTTGAGAAGGAAGCCAAGACGATAGAAGGAGCATGAGTCACTGATACCGTGGAATGCCCTACCAGCCCCCAGACTTGTGACATAAGAGGTAAACAAAGCTCTATCTTTAGAAGCCATTTCTCACATGCAGCTGGACCTCGTCCCAGCAGATGCACGTGGGAAATTGTTGAAGGAAACTCTCTGAAATATTAAGCGTTTGGTGTACTAAACACAATAGCAAACACATGCATTAATGATGCCAACAGTTTACCTTTTAGAGGTTCTGACTAACCTTGTGTGTAGAGGTGGCTTGTCACCATACAAACACAGGGTAATGGATGTCTTTATTTCTTAGGGTACATTCATTAAAGATGCTAGAAGGCTCAGAAATCATGTTTTATGTTCAATAACGACCAAAATGCATGTTGACATTGTATATACTTCACAGAATTAACATTTTCAGTTGGGAGGGTGTAAAAATTTGTTTAAAGGAGGTTTTTAACTAAGAAGACTTATTTTACTGAGTGCCCTTAGCACAGGCATTGTGCTAAGCATTGCTTAACTTGTATCCTTACAGATACATACTATTCTCACTTAACAGAGAGGCAAATAGAAGAGATAAATTACTTGCCTGAGGTCACATGGCAAAGTCAGAAATCAAACCAAGGTCAGTCAGATTTCAGAACCTGTTACGAAATACCAAACTAAAGCATCTTCCATGTTTATATTTTTCTAGATAGTCTTGACCATCCTATAAATTCCCCATTGAGCCTTGTCAGAGTGGCTATCCTTGTTTTTGTAAATTAGAAGGTGAAAACCCCAAGAGGACTCATTTATCCTTAAGGCACAGGCAGTCATGTTGTCCAGAATCGGAACGAACCCCAAGGACAGAGAGAGCCAGAGCCACTCTCAGCAAAGTACCCTGGTTTCCTCCACAAGTGTGATTTAGAAGCCTGGCTCTTTAAATAAAAAAAAACAAAAAACAAAACAACGCACAAACAACCACCATCAAAGGTCACTGACACTCCACCTGGGGATATTAGAAGCGCCATTGAATTAATACAGGCAACCACATAGGGTGTTATATTTTAATCAGAATCAGGCATTAAATGGCATAAAATACTCTATATATCTCTTCACTGTTCCAAATCTCATACGCTTCATACCCAAACATGACATAAGAAGTTCCAACCATTATTTTGACCAGCCTCCCCAGTCCCAAAGGAGATTTAAAAAGTAATATAAAAAAGTTAAGGTCAAGGTGCCTTAATGTCACAGCCAGCGACTAACCACTGTTCAGCTCCTCCCTCAATGCCGCTGAGCTTACCTCCTGTCAAACAAGCGGTTAGTCACGAGTTCCCTGGGTGCTTGTCCCTGAATGCAGGCCACGCTCTGGCCACACAGTAGGCACTTTAAGTGGGGGTAGTTCCCTCTTCCAGGTTAGGGCCAACGTAACCTGGGCCAACGTAACCTTTCTTGAACGCGAGAAAAGAATTGACAGTTGAGCCCTGGCTGGTGTGGCTCTGGCTGGCAGCATGAAAGGTTCACAGGTTCTATTCCCCGTCAAGGGCATGTACCTGGGATGCAGGTTGGATCTTGGCCTGTGGGGGGGGGGGGGGGAGCTGCAGGAGGCCACCAACCAATGGATATGTTTCACACGGATGTTTCTCTCCCTTTCGCTCTTTCCCTTCCCCTTTCACTCTTTAAAAATCAATGGAAAAATATATCTCTTGGTGAGGATTCACAACAATAAAAACAACGGGATAGCCCCACAGACTGTCCCGGGAGTCTGCGCTCTGGGCTGAGAGGATGCTCAGGGACAGCTGTACCAGATGTTGTGGGGGCTGGGGGGTAGGAGGGGAGGGGAAGGGTTGCCAAAGTGGGTAATTTCCAGACAGCGGCACCATGGCCCGCTCTGCTTTTTTCTTTTTTAAATATATATTTTATTGATTTTTTTTTTTTTTTTTTTTACGGGGAGGAAGAGAGAGGGATAGAGAGCTAGAAACATCAATGAGGGAGAATCATCGATCAGCTGCCTCTTGCACACCCCCTTCTGGGGATGTGCCCGCAACCAAGGTACATGCCCTTGACCGGAATCGAACCCTGGACCCTTGAGTCCACAGGCCGACACTCTATCCACTGAGCCAAACCGGTTTCGGCCCGCTCTGCTTTCTGTCCCAGGGTCCTGAGTGATGGGCCGTCCGCCCAGGGGCGCGCTCAGTGTGGACGCAGCGGTGAATCGGCAGGCGCTGCGCCACCAGCACGAGGCTGGCCGTAAGCAGCAGGCAGGGCTGCAGATCCAGCTCGGCTCTGCGGAGCCATCACCCCGCGAAGACGCCCCTGGTGACACCAGCTCCGTGGCAAACCCGCTCCCCTAATCCGCGTCGTCCACATCCTCCCCCGCAGTGGCCGCGGCCAGAGCCGCCAGGGCCTCGGCCACCTCCGCATCCTCCTCCTCCTCCTCCTCCTCCGCCTCCCCGCCTCCGGGGGCGCCGCGGGCGTCCTCCCGCCCGCTCCTCCCATCGGCCACCGGAGTGGGGTCCCCTTCTTCCAGGTGGACGCTCAGGGCCTCTGCAGCCACGGCCCCGTTTACCGAACCCCAGCTCCTCTTCCCCGGGAAGGAGAGGGGCAGGTCCGGCCCCTGCTCCCCCGCGCCAGGGCGCGCTTCCTCCGGGCTCTCCTCCTGCTCCTCCTCCTCCTCGGTGTGGCCCTGGAGAACCTCCTCTTTCCCCCCGTGATCCACGTGGTCTCCAGCCGGGCCCTGGTGTGGAGGGTAGTCCGGGGCCGGTATCCGGGGGACAGGGTCCGGCACGTCCCCGGCGGGACACTCAGCCTCGGGAGAAACTCTGGAGTCTCCATCCCAGACGACTCGGGTATCCCCCAGCGCAGGGTCCGTCTCCCCGGCGCCCCCTCTTTCCGGGAAGGGGTGAGCTGGGGGCACGCTGTTGGCGGTGCTGGCCCTGGAGCCCGTGCCATCCTGGGGGGGCCCGGGGTCCCCAGCGGGCCCGATGCCATTGATGGCACCACCAGTCTTGTCCGCACAGGGGCCGCCTGCCGTGTCCCCCGGAGGGGGCGGCCCCTGGGGAGGCCAGCAGGGCTCCTGCGGCTCAGCCCTCCTGCCTCTGCTCCCCGTCCTCCTCAAGCCCTCCCGCTGGAGGTCATTTCTGTGCACCGGGACCTCGCCGCTTTGTTTGCCTTTCAGTTTCACGGTGTCCTCCTCGTCCAGCTTGCAGCTGCTCACTTCGTTGACGTAGCCCGGGGAGGGCACTTGAACTGGGTCGAAGAGATAGCTGGGGACGAGAACAATGAAGACCAGTCAGACGATCTTTATTTGTTCACCACTTTATGAATCACCAACTTCCACGCTTAGTAATTTCTGCGACAGGCTCTGCTGCTTCTCTTCCTGTGAATGTCTGTGTTTAGTTAATGTAGGTAAGGCTGTATGTGCGCCTAAATCAAATAGATAGAGTTGGCATAAAATGTTCTGTCACTGGAAATAGATCTTGAAAAGATTCAAAAGAAGATGGGAAGAAGGTACAGAACAAAGTTCACGGAATTTGAAAACAAGCAAAAAAAAAAAAAGTAAGTAGAAAGAAATGTGCAGAATCAGGGAACTAACTGGTTAAGTACGGATGGTCCATCCCTTCAATGGGATATTATACAGTCATCAAAAGGATAAATAGGAAGTCTGGACTAGCATGAAAAATACTTCTTTTTAAAAAAATATATTTTATTGATTTTTTACAGAGAGGAAGGGAGAGGAGATAGAGAGCTAGAAAGATCAATGAGAGAGAGAGAGAGACATGGACCAGCTGCCTCCTGCACACCCGCCACTGGGGATGTGTCCGAAACCAATGTACATGCCTTTGACCAGAATCGAACCTGAGATCTTTTAGTCCGCAGACCGACGACGCTCTACCACTGAGCCAAACCGGAAAGATACTTTAATAAATATTGTTTGTAAAGTGTAACATCACATTATGATTACGGGGGAGTAACATTTACACATGTATGTGTTGTGTGTATACTTACAAATGGGAAATAATATGTACATGTAGATAGATATGGAATAGAACTATAATAACACATAAATTTGTTTAAGGAAGCAAAATCATTAGTTAATTCCCTCCCGCCTTTATTTTATAGAGAATTCTGTTCCTATTACCCACATTCTGGGACAGAATCTGGAAAGGATTAAAAGCATATATGTGCTAAAACCGGTTTTGCTCAGTGGATAGAGCGTCAGCCTGCGGACTGAAAGGTCTCAGGTTCGATTCCGGTCAAGGGCATGTACCTTGGTTGTGGGCACATCTCCAGTGGGGGTGTGCAAGAGGCAGCTGATGGATGATTCTCTCTCATTGATGTTTCTAACTCTCTCTCTCTCTTCCTCTTTGTAAAAAGTCAATAAAATATATTTAAAAATATAATAAAATAAAAGCACATATATGACCAGGGCGATGTATTTTCAGCGATGCCATTTCAGGCTCCCACCCAAACCGAAGCTTTGCTTTTTGCATCACTCCCTGGAGAGATGTAAATTCAGCCCCAACCAAATTCAGTCTCAGAGACTGATGGAGTTCCCGACATCTCTGAGAAGGGAACAGCAACAACAACAACGGGGGTTTAATATCTAGGCCACAGGTCCTCCTACATGACATCAGAGCAGTTCCAAATCCTTAATGTCTGGGTCATGCTGCTCACGCCCCAACGAGATCAACGCAGAATCAGTGCAGGCTCTTTAAGAGGGAGGTTCCCTCCTCGGAAACCCCGACTCCTCCATTCGAATGAGGCATTTCCCCCCAACGTTACCTGTGTATCATTTTGCAGCACCTGCACCCCATCTGGATTATTTTTCGTTATCATCTGGGAAAGAAAACCTAAAAGGGAGAAAACACAGTGAGTAACATTTTAATATCGATGAGGCTTGCTTTTTCTTTCCTGGCTACTCACATGATAGTGGAGCGGCAGTTTTTGGCAGGAAGATAACAAGTGGCCAGGGAGGCCCTGGAATGCCTTGGTTATCGGCAATCACTGATTCCGAGCTCTCAGACATTCACTGATACTTGTCTGTGTGCCAGACCCTTTCCCCAGCGCTGGGAGTTTCGTATGCCATTTGCATTTTGCAAATGAGGAAACACTGGTTGAAAACAGTGGGGAGGGAAAGGAGGGATTGTGCTTTTCCTATTCCACTGCCTTCTTTGGGGGACACGGGGGCCTAACCAGGGGGCAGCAGGAAGTGTAAGAGGAAGGGGAGGTGTCTGTGCCAGGGATGAGCTGCTCCAGTCTTCAAGGACTTCAGGACCAGGCAGCTGACCCACGCGTTCCACGTCAGAGACCCGAGGAGGCCAGAGCCGGGCCGTCATCACAAGCTTCAGCCGGACGCACCTGTGCCTGCTCTGCCCTTCTCATCGCCGGGCGGATGCTGGCCACGATTCGTGGCCTCCACTCTCGCAGTCCAAGTGGGCTTCCTGGTGGCAGGTGGCCTCGGGTCTGTGCTTCTTCCATTTCTTACCTGCCCCCTGCCTCCCGCCTTTTCCCATCGTGGCATTTCCCCCCTGCAAACTGCCCTCTGAATAAAACCTTCTCTGCACGGGAAACCGACGACATTGTTCTGATCTTTCCTTTGAGTCATTCTCCATTTTGAATATTTGCGACCTTCTCAAAGACAAGCCATAGCCCCCGTCCCTTTGCATCCACAGGATGCAGGCACTTGAAACAGAGAGAGATCCCTCACTGTTGATGGGGTTACTGCCTCCAGTCACGAAAGGAATTTCCCAGGATGCTGCTAAACAAGCCTTTACCACAAAGAAAACACGCGGTGTTTTCTCAATAGTACAGACCGGCCAGTTGGCTACAAGGGACTAGGTCAGTGGTCGGCAAACTCATCAGTCAACAGAGCCAAATATCAACAGTACAACGATAGACATTCCTTTTGAGAGCCACATTTTTTAAACTTAAACTTCTTCTAATGCCACTTCTTCAACATAGACTCGCCCAGGCCGTGGTATTTTGTGGAAGAGCCACACTCAAGGGGCCAAAGAGCCGCATGTGGCTCGAGAGCCGCAGTTTGCCAACTACTAGACTAGGTTGACACTGATAAATCTGATCCACAAATAACCTCCTATGGAGGCTAAAGATGCCTCACCCCCCAAAACGGCCACATCCTAACCTCTGCAACTTGTGAGTGCTGCCTCATAGGCCTGAAACCAACCAATCAAGTACACCTTGGCGGACGTGATCACAGATGGGAGATGGGGAGGGTGGCCTGGCTTACCTGGTTCAGAGCCCGACTCTGCCTCTGACTGGCTGTGTGACTCAGGGCCACAGCTATTTCTTTTTAAAAAATATATTTTATTGATTTTTTACAGAGAGGAAGGGAGAGAGAGAGAGAGCCAGAAACATCGATGAGAGAGAAACATCCACCAGCTGCCTTCTGCACATCCCCCACCGGGGATGTGCCCGCAGCCAACGTACATGCCCTTGACCAGAATCGAACCCGAGACCCTTCAGTCCGCAGACTGATGCTCTACCACCGAGCCAAACCGGTTTCGGCAGGGCCACAGCTATTTCATCGGTACTAAATAAATGGGGATAATAATATAACAGTGCATGGTGTTGCCGAAGATTATACAAGTTAATATTCATACTAAGCATCTGCTTATTATTCAGCTTTGTTAGGATACAGCATGCTTAAATAAATAAATAAATAAATAAATAAATAAATAAATAAATAAAAATTTAAAAAAATTGAGGCCTTGTCCCTAAGGAAGATTAATCTAGGAGCTATGACATACACAGATGCACGATATAGCATTAACAGCACCGAGGAAGGCTTGCTTCTGGCACACGAGCCAAATGGTATATTTCTACCAACGTGGCACCGATGGAAAGAACAAACCCCCAAGGCAACAGAGGTTGGACAAGCAGAGACACCACTGGGGGCTTGGCCCGGGAATATGTGTGTGCAAGCTTGTCCTCCTTCAAGGCACTCTCAGGTAAATGACGCCCGGGCTTTGTTTCGGCCTCTGCATGCCCGTTCCCTGAGAATGTTTCGTATATTAGCTGGACAGATGTCATGAAAAGTGCCACATGCACCTCCTGTCCTCCACCAACCCCTGTCCTCCCCTCCCTCCTTCCCGTCCACACCCTGCTCTGAAATCCTGCCCATCCGTGCTAGCACTACCTTTGTTTACCTTGGTCTCTAGTTAAAAAACAACAACAAACAAACAAACAAAAAAACCAGCCAGGAAAGGTCCCCCTCTTCTCCCCCCCCCTCCAAAAAAAAGTTTTTAAGTGTTTGAGAGAGGGCAGACCGTGGGTGAGAGTAATGCGATTGAAGTACTGTAAAATATCAAGCACTGAACGCTCTCAGGGCGGTCAACTTTAGGATGGTGAGCTCAAGAGTTGCTCAGGGAGAGGTTTCCTTCTGAGAGGGAGGAAGGCAGGAAGGCAGGCATGTCTTGAGCGACACCCTATGTTCCTAGGGACAGGGAGACTGACTCGGGTCCACCTCGGGCAGCCCTGGCCAGGCTGGGTGACGCACCCTCTGCTGCGCTGGCCGTGGCCGTGGCCACACAAGCAACGTGATGCAATGCCTGCTGAGGTTTAACAGCCCGACGAGAGAGAGTCAGCACCTCCCTGTGTCTTACAGAATTCACATGTCATCGTCTGTGGCTGTTAAGACCCCCCACCCCCCCGCCCGCCCGGAAAACCACAGGATCTATATTTTCCTTCAAAACCAAAAATTGTGAGGGATGTTTCGATGACTGTCCCCTTTCGGGATCAAATTTCCAGTCTGGCTTCTCCTCCCATTCCTCAGAGCCCTCTAGGGCACACCGCCTGGGCTTCCTACAGACCTGGGCCCCGGCCCAAGGGCCATGCTCTCGGCCTCTCCCAAGTTCAATGAGACCGGCTCTGGCCTCCAAGGCTGTGTGAGGGCTGCTGAAAAGGGGGGGGGGACTAAGGTATTTACAGCCGAGCCCGGCCTGCCCCTATCTCCAACCATTCGTCCTTGTTTGATGATTCCTAATTGCAAATGCAAGTTATTTCTCTTTCCATGTCACCCCCACTTCAATACCTTGCTTTTAGGGAGGCGTCCTCCATTGCTGGGTGCAAAAAGGAAACACCCACTCATTACCTGTGTGATCCGTGGATGCAAATGGAAAAAAACACTCCCAAGGAGTAAGTCTGAGCTAAGAGTGGGCAGACTGTCTGCTCTCTCTGCCCCGCTTTGGCGACAGCTAGCTCGCAGGTGAGAAGCCAGCTGTCCGGTGCCCTTTGTGACTGAGCAGCGTGGAAATGTGCTTTCTCTTTGGAGTAGGAAAAAGCAACAGAGAAGCAAAGGGCAGATCCTTCCCGTTTACACATGGGAAAGCAAACACCATGAGGGGGCGTGCCCAGCGGCGCTGGCACCTGCCCGCTCCGGGGTCCGAGCTGGGAGCTGACTCTGTCCTGGGTTTGGTGTGGACGTTACACAGACCGGCGTTTGAAGATGGACATGACAAGGTCCCATCCGTTCCTAGCAAGTCTCCTTGGGGAGAAGGGACAAGGTGGGAAGAAGGGACAAGAGGGGAGAGCCACCAGTCTGCTAAGCAGACAGAAATCGACTGGAAATCCACCAGGAAGTGAAGGGAATATAGGAAAAGGCTCCCCCAGCGGGAAAGGACTGCCTGTATAGACTAGCTAACAGTATTAAATCAATGCTCACTTCCTGATTTGGATCATTGTACTGGGGGCTATATAAGAAAATGGCCCTGTTCTTAGGAAATATACAGTAAAATAAAGTATTTAGGAGTAAAGAGCATGGGACCTGTAACTTGTTAAAATAATTCAGAAAAAAAAATGTGTGTGTGTGTGTGTGTAGAAAAGAGAATATAGTCAATGTGGAAAATGCCAACATTTGGGGACTCTGGTTACAGGTTATGTGGAGATTCTTTTATTTTTTTAATTTAAATGATTTTATCGTAAAATTTTATATAAAACAAAATTCAGAAACAGAACTAAGACAGTAGTTAAGCTTACTGAAATCCCATAGACCTTTCTTTTTTTTTTTTTTAATATATATTTTATTGATTTTGTACAGAGAGGAAGGGAGAGAGATACAAAGTTAGAAACATCGATGAGAGAGAGTCATCGATCAGCTGCCTCTTGCACACCCCCTACTGGGGTTATGCCCGCAACCAAGGTACATGCCCTTGACCGGAATCGAACCCGGGACCTTTCAGTCCCCAAGCCGACGCTCTATCCATTGAGCCAAACCGGTTTTGGCCTATAGACCTTTCTGAATGTAGCTGTCATCCTAAGTATTTAACAGGCAGCCCCAGGCCTGCACCTCGAAGGCACAGCTCCTGCCTTCTGGCTGCCCCGTGTAAAGAGGGAATCAGCGTCTAGGGCTGGGGTTTTGCCAGCTGTCTGCTGCCCTACTAAGCACAGGCTCCTCGCAGGCAATGCCTCACCCAGCCCCAAGGCCAGCTCCCACTAAGGAGCACCTCATCTTGGTATTCAAACAAAGCAGTGACTGGCAAGTGCCATGTGCCAATGAGTGAGTGAGCCACATGGAATATTGTAAGTTATTATTCCTATAGAGAGTCTCCCCTTCCTATGATCAAATCTCACACTGTACTGAACGGTGGCCCAAAAGGAGAATCCGAGTGCAAGAGCTGAGAGCGATGGGAGGAACCCTGGTTCCCTCTCCCCCCCCTGGAAACAGCCAAACCTCCCGTGTGTGACCCCAAGGATGTTCCGCCTCAGGGGTCCTGTTCAGCGGGCTCTCAGGGCAGCTGCTGGGACGTGGTTCGAGTTTGTCGGAGCCGAAGTGCTTGGAAGAGAGACAGAGTAAAACCAAACGTGGAACGTACAGCTCCGTGCTGAAAACCCAACTCGCCAGTGTTTATAGAAAATAGCTGGGATCTCACGTAACCTGGTCAGCGGTGAAGTCGGCAAATATTTAGGGAGCCGATTCTGGGTACTGAGCTCTCAGACTCAGAGGGGAATGAATGAAAATAACTACCAGGCTTCATAAAGGAGAGGAGAGACTGCCTGCCCCCCCCCCCCCCCCCCGCTTCCCCCAAAAGGCGCTGAATCTCCGGTTGCCTAGCCTAGTACTTCCCCAAATTATTTGAGCCCAGAGCTTTTCTTGTTCCATAAAATACAATTAACAACCAACACAACTTGTGTTTGTGGAACATGTAGGGGAAAACAGCTGTCCTAATCATCTGGTGGAGTCTGCTCTAAGGGAATGTGTAATGTGGTAACTGGGTGAAAACAGCCCCTAAAGTCTGAGCCGGGCATAGGACATGCGGGTCCTGGCAACGGCTCTGTCACCAGCCCCGGAGACGTGGGGAAGCTAGGGAATCTCTGGATCCCTTTTCTTTATCTGCAGGAAGAGTGAGTCCTTGGCACCAGGCTTTCTTCCACATCGAATCTAATGATCTCCACAGTGACCCGGGAAGAAGGGAACTCAGCCTGGAGCACAGCTACCTCATTGAGTCCTGAGAACGCCACTGCTGGCAGGCACCGACGTGACCCTTCACAGGTGGGAACCCCGCCCCACGGTGTGCCAACACCCCATGCGCTGCCTTTGAGGTGTGTTGGGTCCCAAGTCTACACTCACCCGACCCATGATCCTGACTGACAGCAGAAAGCTCCCCTCCACCTCCCTTTCCCTGGCCCATCTCCTCTGGAATTGTGTCCCACACCCTGGAGCCCCGAGATGGGGAGAGAGTGGGTGCCACGGTGAGGTCCCTGGGAGGGATGAGGACCCAGATCAGGGCACCCTGTGGGTGGGGGGAGAGGGAGAGATCCATCACACCACACAGGCAGGTCAGCAGAGTGGCTAAATGAACAATTTAGAGTTGTGGGTTCCAATTCTGCCTCCTCCCCTTATCAGGTTGGTGAGCCTTGGGAAAATTTCTTAGCCTCTGCGAGCATCAGTTGTCTAATCTGCAAAACGAGACTGATAACAGTTCCTGTTTGTCAGGGTCACTTGGAACATTAAATGAGAGGGAAGTATGTAAGGCATTTACTGTAAATGTCTGGCACACTGCCAGCGCTTATTAATAACTATAGTAAGTAGTTAAAATCTTAGTATTGTCTGTGCATCAAGTACCGTTTTAAGAACTTTCATGTATTCATTCACTTTAACTTAATACTGTTAAGGTGGAAACCAGAATTTTATAGTTAAGTAAATAGATATCAAAGTTACAAAGTGGTTCAGTGTGGTTATTATTAGCACTGTTGCTACTGTATTCATTGTCAATATTTTCTGATTATATAATATGTAATTATGTCTATTATATAATATTTCCTATTGTATTACTATCACCTGTCTTGGTACGTTCTGTTTTCTGAGTCTACTAGATTATGCAATAAAAAGCAGGTAGGTGTGGTTTTATCTATTCACCACCAGATGGCAGTATATAGTGGTTACAATATTTAATTTATGGCAAGGATGTCAAACTCAAAGGCTGACATGGGGCCAAATAAACAAGGTGTAAAGTTATGTGGGCCACAAAAAAATCCCCAAAAAACAAAAGCTCCGATTTTCCTAGAAATGTAGGTTAATTTAGAAAAGTATATATATAAAAATCAAGAGCAATGATAAAATTAAGTTTTCTTCCTGACACTTGGCATCTCTTCTCTGCTACTATCTTTCCTATGTTGGGGGAAATCTTGTTCGCAGTGATTACTTTCAAAACTGACCCAAGGTGAATGTCAGACATTCTGGACCTGACAGGGGACTTCTTTCCTTTCATAATTGTAAATAACTGCTCATACCGTTATATTGGGTGGGCTGCAAAAATATCCATTGTGAGTTTGACATGCTTGACCTATGGTAATTTCAAGAGAGGGACTTGATATGGGGAAGGTCTCAGAAACACGAGAATTGGGACACACATAGTGTGGGTGTTCTGCCATGTAGCAAAGCTAGGGAGGGAGTGATGTGGTAAATATTTGAGACAATTAGTGTCCCCTGTAAGCTGGCCATGAGGGTTATCCAGTCGTCTGGCCAGACCACTGTGGGCTCCTGCAATTCTATAATATTTAGGCTTCTTTTGATGCAATGACTGCTCATCAACCCCCAAATGGGGAGTCTGGGTTTCTCTCCCCCACCTGTATGTGTGGACAATAATTCTGCAGGAGAGGCTGGGAGAGGAAGGAGCATATGGGGTGTGCGATGGCCCAGCTCCTCCCCCTGGACCCCACAGCATCACCCAATCACCTTCTTTATAAGTGTGGACTCGGGGCTGGAAGGGTAAAATAGAGGACAAGAAAACACAGACTGTCCCGTATCTGTAGAGGACCCCCGGTGTACAGAATTGGGACCCCAAAGTTTTTTTTTTTTTTTTTAATTCAAGTAAAAATAGATTTTGCATTTGAGAAGACTGAGTAAAGTTCCTACTGGAGACTAGACTCCCTACCAGTTAGTAGGACCCAAAAAGGCAGAAGACCAGTCACCCATCCATGCAACAAACATGTCCTGAGCATCTATGTGGTGTGCCAAGTACTGGACTTGATTCCTGGGATCTGGAAGGAGTGTACAGTCCAGGAAAGGAGACAGTTATATAAAGATATGCCTCATAACGTATTGTATTGAAATGCTATACCATATGTGACATAAGGTGGGGAGTGCCTGAGTAACCTTGGGAAGATTTGGAAGAGGCTTGTGGGCGAAGGTGAGCAGATAATGGTGCAGATGGGGTCCAAGGAGCACCCCAGGTAGAATGCAGTGCCAGCTCAGGATCGCAAAGAGATGAGAATGCCACCTCTTACACCCTCTCTCTTAAATGTACCCTCCAATGAGGCAAGATAAAGGTAGATAAGGCTTTACATCAAGGAGGCATCTTGACCAGCTAGAATTTGCAGAGGCAAACAAGGTCAATGCACACACTACTTTCAGGACCCCAGGAGGGAGAACAGGCTGGTTCCACTGGAGTAAGCTGGACAACAGATCCCATCCCCATGTCGGGCTGAAGATGGAAACGGTAAGGGAGTTGGGGGAAAAGACCCAGAGAGAAATAAAAGAAGGGAAGGTCTGCAATCCTGGGGCCTGGCTTCTAATCTTGAGTGCACCAGAATATCCTTACCCCTAGACTTCTGACTGAGCAGGCCTGGGGAGGGGCTCAGAAATCTGCATTTCTAACAAGTTCCAAGCGAGGCTGATGATGTTGGTCCTGAGAATACACTTTAAGAATCTATTTGGGAGGGATGGTCTTTATTGGAGAAACCCCACGTTGCCTGGGGAGACAGAATAACTGAAAATCTTTCAGGGTGAAGATCTAGTTGGATTTCATGGGTCTGAGAACTGTAGCCCCAAACAATAGAAATAAAAAAGAAACTGAGTTCTACTCAAACCTGAATGGGCCAGAAAGATATAGACTTTGGGGTTTACCCTGCCTACTAGTTTTAATGTTTTAGGTACTAAAAACTGTAGTGAAAGACCGAGTAATCAAAAATTTAATGGGTAGTAGAAAGAATAGACTTCCCCTCACACAGCATTAAAATAAGAAAACAGCTTACCTGTTGTGAAGATTGTCCATCAGGTTTCTTTAGAAATTTAACTTCTCTTCCTATAACAACAAAAAAGTTGAAAATTGAGGTCTGCAAGGTGCCTCCATGAAACAACCAAGTTGCATCAACAAAGTGACAGAGGCGAGGGTATCCTCAGAGGGGCCAGGCCATGATAGGGGGGATGGAGTTCCTTATCTGGAACAGTCAGTCAGGCAGACAAGCTCTAAAGTCAACAGGCCCAGCTCCTGACACTCACTCTTCAATGAACAATTTACCCAAACTCCAGTATTTCTTCTATGAAATAAGATTGCAGCGTGATTTAAATGGCACAGCATGTGAGCTATTTAGCCCATGCTGGAATTGTTCAATAACCTAAAGCTATTGTTCTTGATTACTGTTGACAAACATTACTTGACAACACGTCTCTTCTCTGATGGGTAAGGTTTCAATTGAGCAGAAAGAAATTCAAGGCATTTGCCGAAACCAGTTTGGCTCAGTGGATAGCGCGTCGGCCTGCAGACTGAAGGGTCCCAGGTTCGATTTCGGGCAAGGCCATGTACCTTGGTTGCGGGCACATTCCTGGTAGGGGGTGTGCAAGAGGCAGCTGATCGGTGTTTCTCTCTCATCGATGTTTCTAACTATCTATCCCTCTCTCTTCCTTTCTGTAAAAACTCAATAAAATATTTAAAAAAATAAAAAAAGAAGACATATTTGCTTCTTGGAGACATATCAATAAAGTTTTAATGAACACATGTAAAATAATTTGTTAAAATACATAGTTTAGAAAATAGCTTTGCTTATAACGAAAACGATGTCTAGAATTTGAAAGTAAAACAAATGTGTAAACTTTTACCAATTTATCAATTGTTAGAATAATTCACTATCTATAGACTCAATTTTTAAAAAAATGCTCTTATCCTACAAGCCATTCCCCTGTTAAGGAGCCTTAAGAAGCATTGCCTACCAGTCTTTAGTGAACTCAGCTAAGCATCTCTTTCTTTCACCATTGGCTTTCCAGAGTTATCTTTGAAACTCCTTAAGCCACGCCTATTTCCAGCCAGTCTGGATTTTTCACTGTTTTCTAAACATGCCCATGTTGTTCTGTTTCTATGCCTTTGCACATGTGCTTTCCCCCGGTTGGCTTGCCTGCATGCCCATTAATATTTTGCAAAATTCTACTGATCCTTCAAAACTTATTTCACACACCACTTCCTCCATGAAGATTTAAAAAAATCCAAATAAAGGTAACTACTCTATTCTTTTACTTTCTATAGGACCTTCAACCTCTTGGATGGGTCTGCTCGTTGTATTCCTTGTATGATAGTAACTCATTTTTATTTTTATAACATTCCCTCCTTTAGACTGTAAACTCTGAGGAAGAAAGGGCCTGGCCTCATCATTATTTAACTAGATGTTGTATTTCTTCACACACTGACTTACACTGCATGTCTTTTAAAAAAAGTTGACATACGATGTTAAAAACATCCTATGTTCAATGAGGGTCTCTATCTTGAGTACAATTATACGCAAGAGATGTGTAAGATATGGTCCATTTACCCAAGAACCTTCTAAGATGAAAATGAACACTATCCAGAGACAGAGTAAGAATTTTACAAGCTCTAAGCATAGTAAAGATCATGATATCAAAATAAAAACAACTATAAAAAAAAGACACTTGAAAGAAATCCTATTTTTTTCCTAGGATGATTTTTTGAAATAATAAATTCTTTTAAAAGAAACGATTCTTGGCACACTTGCTTTGCCAGTGCCTTAGGTGCATGACTAATTTGTTGGACAAGCTAGCATTAACATTACGTTGGGTTATACGTGTTGAGGACCCAATGACTGGTACAGCTAATCAGTGCTAAGCATCATGGGAGCATGGGAGAAAAAGAAAGCCCAGTGGGATTGGGCTGCCAAGAAAGAGTTTATGGTTAGGTGACCAGATTTTAACATTGGTAAAGCGGGACACCATTGACGGAGGGTGGGGGTGGGGTTTTTGATTAAAAATTTGGTCTATATGGAGCAACAAAAATTTTCATAGAATGCAAAAATAGTATTGTAATATATTTTTAAAAATTTCAACATAAGTACAATTTACAAATATAATAAATGAATAAATTATGTATAGTATTATTTTATTCTTTGGCCTATTTCTCATTTGAGTGAATTTTTTTTTAGTAGGTTGCTGTCGTTGTTTAAAAGATCATGAAATTTTACACAAGAATTTGTTAAATTATATTTCACACATAAAATGGCTTTCAAAGTCTCAACACTTAATTGTGCTTTATCTGATGTCCACACTTTATTTACTATAGAAAAAACGCGTTCAGTCGCAGCATTAGTTCCTGGTAAGGACAGTGCGTATTCCACAATTATAACAACTGATCAACAATGCAAACTTTGATAAGCAGTTCTCGATAATCAGTTCTCAATAGTTATTATTAAAGTTTAACATTATAAAATTAACAAAAACAATATAAAATTCATATCCTGGCTAAATTGCCACATGGCCACCGAAAACCGTATATTCTCTTCCTGTCCTCCTGCTATTACCTAGCTTGTCCTGCATTATTTCCAAAAACCAAGATTTTAAAAATATATATATATATTTTATTGATTTTTTACAGAGAGGGAAGGAGAGAGATAGAGAGCTAGAAATGTCGATGAGAGAGAAACATCCACCAGCTGCCTCTTGCACACCCCCCACTGGAGATGCGCCCGCAACCAAGGTACATGCCGTTGACCGGAATCAAACCTGGGACATTTCAGTCCGCAAGCCGACGCTCTACCACTGAGACAAACCAGTTTTGACCAAAACCCGGGATTTTTGAAAATGCCTCGGGACGCAGGACAAATTGTTAAAAATTGGGACTGTCCCGCCAATTTTTATGGAGAAATGGGGCCAAGAGAAATTAGGCAAAGAGGAAAGTTTTAGTAAAAGCAAAAAGGTAGTGCTCTGGCTGGTGTGGCTCAGTTGGTTGAGCACCATCCTGTGCACTAAAAGGTCACTGATTTGATTCCCTGTCAGGGCACATACTCAGATTTTGGGTTCCATCCTCAGATCAGCGGCATACAGGAGGCCAACCAATCGATGTTTTCTCTCACATTGATGAATCTCTCCCTCGCTTTCTCTATTTCCCTCCTCCTTTCTCTAAAATTCAATAAAAAATAAATTTAAAAATAAAAATTAAAAAGCAAAAGGGTAGCAAAGAATACAACTTGTGTAAAAGACAATGGAGGGGACCCATGTTGTGGATATGGGGGATGGATTTGGCATATGTGACCAGCTTACTACTGAGGCTCTTGAAAACACGCCAGAAGACCAAACATGACATTATTGGTAAAGAGAGTAGGTTGTGGAGCAGTGAATGACAGCACGATGGCAATATATTTGAAAGCCTCACCTGCTAGTGGTCATCAGGGAACATGAAAAGGGTGAGGTACAGAGAGACTGGCTAAGGTTAACACTTTGAACTAAGTGAAGAGATGAAAGATCCTGTGTGTGGTCCCATCTAAGGGAATCCAGAGGAAAAAAACAAATTTGGAAATCTACTTTTTCAAGCTTTCATTGATTTTTCAAGTTAAACATTACTTTCTACTGTCCCTGGTTTCTCTTTGCATATTGATTTATGAATGTAGTATATATAAGGCCCTGAAAAAATTTTGTTGCCTCAGAACATGTTTCCTTATGTGTAAAATGACAATTAAAAGTACCTTTTTTCAGAGAGTAGTTAAGATTCAGTGAAAGAACACAGTAGAGGATCTAGCACAGTGGTTGGCACAAACTGCAATTTCAACATGGTTAGCTAAGATTTTTTTAATTTGTTATCTTCATCATCGACATTATCATCATCATCAACTCTTAGTAATTTCTACCTTTCCCCCCTTACAGTACACTGGAAGTTCCTTGATTCCAATGATTGCATCTCATTATCTTTGTTTCTTCAAATAGGAATACAAAGTAGGATTTTTGCTATGTACTGAATTGTAAGAGGAAAAATGCCAGAAATCCATGAAAGCAGGGATCTGTGTTACAAAAGAAGGAATATTAAAATATTCTTATTTTTGGAGGCAGACAGACAGGAAGAATGGTGGTTCCATAAACAGGAGAGCTGGAAGGAGAACCACGTGCAGGATTTGAGAGATCCTGAATTCAGCATTTAGCTTACTGAGTTGACGTGATGGATGGGAAGAAAAATGGCAGAGAGAACAAGTGTATCCAGGCACCTTCCATTAAAAGAAAAAATGGGCATAAACTTATACAGAGAGCAAAAGAGGAGATAAAACAGAAAGTCCATGAATGTGCCCTCGCCAGTTTCACTCAGTGGATAGAATGTTGGCTTGTGGACTGAAGGGTCCTGGGTTTGATTCAGGTCAAAGGCACATGCCCAGGTTTCGGGCTCGATTCCCAGTAGGGGATGTGCAGGAAACAGCTAATCAATGATTCTCTCATCATTGATGTTTCTATCTCTCTCTCCCTTTCCCTTCCTCTCTGAAATCAATAAACTATATACATATATATATCTCGCCCATGAATGTGATGTAACTGACCTAGTAAATCAGCAATGTAGATAACCAAGGACTAGCTGAATATAGACTGTAGAACCTTTAAAGGCATTATGAATGTGGGAATGAAGAGGGAAGGGCTAAAACCAGGACAGTTTGGAAGGTGTTTAAGAAGCAGTTGGGCCCTAACTGGTTTGGCTCAGTGGATAGAGCATCAGACTGTGGACTGAAGGGTCCCAGGTTTGATTCTGGTCAAGGGCACAGGCTCGATCCCCATGCAGGAGGTAGCCGATCAAGGGTTCTCTCTCATCATTGATTTTTCTATTTCTCTCTTCATCTCCCTTCCTCTCTGAAATCAATAAAAATATATTAAAAAAAGAAAGAAAGAAAAAAAAAAAGCAGTTGGTTCCTAAATCCTTTTCTATACTCGGATTTCAGGTGGTTTCCACTCTCCATCTCCACTAAAGAATATATGTATAGCACTTGGAAAGGGTAAAACAGGGTTTCTGGACCCGAAACACAGTAGGGAACACACAGCAAAGGGCAGGGGTACTGAACTCCAAATCAAGTAGTTAAGTGTGCAAATATGAAATGCTGAGACCCCCACCTGCTCCCTGCCCCTTCACTCTGGGATTGCTGGCAGCCGCCCTCTCACTCTCTCCAGACATCAAGGAAAGTCTCTCACAGGAGAGACAGAGATTGAAACCAACCAACCAATCAACAATCAATGAGAGAAACACCACATGACCCCACTCATTTGTGGATAATAAAGATCATTATAAACTGATGAACCAAAAGATATAGAGACAGTAAAGCAACAGGCAGATTGTCAAATTACAGCGGGGAGGGGAGGAGGGTCTGGGGGAGATAATAAGTCAACCCAAGGACTTGTATACATGCATATAAGTACAACCAATGGACATAAAACTCTGGGGAGGGAGGGGATATCTGGGAGGGAAGGAGGGGGGCAAAAAAATCAATAAAATATGTAAAAATAAATAAAATAAAAGAAAAAAGAAAAAAAATAAAATCCAAAAAAAAAAAAAAAAAAGAAAGAAAAAAAAGAAAGAAAACCTCTGGAAACAAAGAGGAGGGAGAAGAAACCGAAACAATTGACAATAATAATTTTCATCATGTCACTTGCATCCACAAAGAAAAAAAACCTGTTGAATAGTCTATTGAGAGCTTTCCCCTGGGGCCTCCCCTAAAATCTCCACCCTTAAAACCCTTAGGACAGAGGAACCAGTGTGCTCTCCCTCCCAGGCACGTTCCCATTAGCTTCCTCACTCCCAAGCTCTACAGGACTTTCCTGTATCTCGATAACTTGTTTCCTAAGCCCATTTCTTTTAGGAATTACTTTTTATACTCTATCAATTATCAAATAAATGTTCTCTTACAAAAACAAAACAAAAAACAAAAAAGCAGAGAACAGCAACAAAAAATCTCTTGGAAATTAAAACGGCAAAAACGAACTTTTAAATACAGAATCCAGAAGAAAGAGGTGAAGAAATCTCACATAAAGTAGCAAAAGAAATAAAGACATAGAAAAGATGAAAACATTAGAGGACCATCCAGGAGGTCCAATATCCATATAATTGGAGGTCTCTGAAGAGAGAACAAAAGGTGAGGAAAACTTTGTCAACAAAATACTATAAGAAACATCCTCATAACTGAAGGACACAAGTTTCTAGATGAAAGCACTTACCAACTGACCAACAAAGTGGATAAAAATAGATTCAAGCAGTGATACAACATTGTGACATTTCAGTTGTTAAGTATATAGAACACTGAAAAGATGGGGAAAAGGGCATTTGTTATTTCCAGAGAAAAGTAAAGATCTTACAGGCTTCCAGAAAAATCCCAAATCAAACCAAAACAAAAAAACTCCCCAAAACCCAGATCATATAAGAACACAGAACTGGAGATCAGTATGGTTTCAAACTTATTAAACACAACACACTCACACACACACACACACACACACACACACACACACACACACCTCAATCTAAACCTGGCCAAACTACCAATTAAGTGAAATGGCAGGTTAAATATATTTTCAGATATATAAAACATCTATCCATATATCTTCTCTCCTGGGAAGGAGGCTATTGGACAATGCAACAAGCAAATCAAGAGAAAATTTAGGAGGAGAGGGCAAGAAATGGGAAATTGAGCATTAAACACAGGAGAGAGACCAAAGTGTCCCCAGGATGATGCTGACAGAGCTCTCAGAATGCCAGCCGTGTGCACAGGGTGAGGGCAGCTCATTCAGTTGGGGAAGGTAAGAAGGTACTGGGCAGTTTTCTACCCCCTGCACCACCATTCATTCAGAGCAACAATTCTCAACCAGTGCGCTGCAAGAACTTTTGAGACATGCAATAGTTGACTATTTAATAGAGGGTACTGACCTCGCTTCCCTTAGGTTGCCAAATAAAAAACGACAACAGCCAACACAATAGCCTTCTGGTGTGGATAGATAAAAATTATATGTTTTTGGGGGAAGAGGGGGAGGTCAGATCAGCAAAAAATACAATTTTTTGGTGTGCCATAGAATTTTAGTAATTAGTTTATGTGTGCCATGAGATGAAAAAGGTTGGAAATTGCTGACTTAGAGAATTAATATTTAGAGGCAAATAACCAACATAATCAGCTAGAAAAGTGATTTCCTTTGAGGAAAGTGATCAGTCGGAGCTTCATTTGAAGATTTGGGAATCAAGCCAGTCATAACAACAATGCCCCAAGGAAGGGTAAACTAGATGATAGAAAGCCAGGACAATAATGCTGGTGAAAATGCCAACTCACATCCCTTTAACCTACATTAATTATTCAACTTGCAGCACTGAGGGCCGGGCCAGGTGCTCATAAATGATCATAGCGGGATGAGTAGGACACAAAGTTTACAACCCAGTGAGGTAGCCAAAACATAAAATAAACAATTATGATCCAGGGATATAAGTGAGTACATAGGCAAAATATTATAAAAATGCGGGCACCTGCAATCCACCTTCCAGAGTCCTCTAAGGCTGTGCAGTCTAATATGCGAACTACCAGTCAACGAACCACATGTAGCTCTTTTAATTTAAATTACCGTATTTTCCTGCGTATAAGACGACCCCCTAATTTTACAGTTAAAACATAGGTTTAGGCCTATATTCGCTGTATAAGACTACCCCCCACTTCCGAGGCAATACCAGTTCTTTTTTTAATAGACCGCCTCTCTGACTCTGGCAAATCTGAGCAGGCTTTTTACTAGAACACAGTGTAGTGTTGTGCCCAAGTGTCATAAACCCCAAAGACTACCAGGGAGCCTAATCCGATGCAATTGCAGAAAGCCTGTATTTATTTCGGACTAGTCCGAGCCCAGTCTCACCCACACCAACCAGGGCATGGGCGAGAAAGAGGAAGAACTTAACATATCAATGGGTTTTATAGGGAGGGTGGTGCCGCTACCTTGGCTGACCTGATTGGTTGGGTTAGACCTAGGGTCCAGTTACCTGGAGCTGGACCCGCCCCCACCTGCCCTCTCACCCCACCTGCCCTCTCGCCCCGCCTGCCCCCTCACCCCGCCCTGCCCTCTCAGTAGCTTCGGGTACAAAACATGTATAATTTGCATGCAAAAAAAGCCTGCTTGGATTGGCTGAGTTAGAGAGGCGGTCTATTAAAAAAAGAACTGGTGTTGCCTCGGAAGTGGGGGGTAGTCTTATACAGCGAATATAGGCCTAAACCTATGTTTTAACTGTAAAATTAGGGGGTCGTCTAATACGCCAGAAAATACGGTACTTAAATACGGTAAAAGTTCAGCTCCTTGGACACACCAGCCAGCTGTATTTCAAACGCCTCAAAGCCATATGTGGCTACCATAGTGGACAGTGTAGACTGGTGATTCCCAATCTTTTTTTTTTTTTTTTTTTTGGCCATGTCCCACCTAGTATCTCTAAAATCCTGATCTCCCCTGTGACATATAAAATTCTTATTATCCAAAAAGTGAACTCCTATTCAGGAAGCCCTAAAGGCCATGAACTTGGTCTAAACAAGCTTCCAACTAACATGACATCCATGAAAGAGAAACATTAAAGAACAAAAGGATAGTTGAGTACTGAGGAAGAAATCACTAAGAAATTGTTTAAAAATAACATGAAATGATATGAAAAAATAACAAATAGTCTTAAAACGTTTAATAGAGAACTGAAATGCATAAGTATGTCACAATGCATGTTTATATATTGTATGTGAGGTCCCTAGAATAAGTAATGCAAAAAAAAAAATTCACTGTTAATAACTCATTATCAAATTGCCCCCCCTTAAAAACCAAATTGTCCCCCTGTGTATATTTTCCTTATACAAAAATTCTATTGGATGGTGCTGGTCTAGAGGTTCTTTGAAAAAAAAAATTATTTTTATTTTTCAATTACAATTTACATTCAATATCATTGTGTGCTAGTTTCAGGTGTACAGCAATCATATATTTTACAAAGTGTTTCCCCAATATTTCAAGTACCCCGTGGCACAGTACATAGTTCTTACAATATTATTGATTATGTTCCTAGGCTGCACTTGACATCCCCATGACTGTTCTGTGACTGCCAATTTATGCTTCGTAATCCCTTCCCCCTTTTCACCCAGCCCCCCAATCGAGGTTCTGAAAGGGGATATAGTTTGTTTTTTTTTTGCAGGATATTCAAGTACAGTAAAGACCCGAGGGAGTCACATTCCATGGATCTATTAGTAAACAGAGACTTACAGAGTTTGATATTTAACCAGCTAAGTTATCTGCATAAGGAATGGAATTTTCTTTTTTTTTTTTTCTTTTTAAATATATATTTTATTGATTTTACACAGAGAAGAATTGAGAGGGACAGAGAGTTAGAAAAGTCGATGAGAGAGAAACATCGACCAGCTGCCTCTTGCACACCCACCACTGAGGATGTGCCCACAACCAAGGTACATGCCCTTGACCGGAATCAAACCCAGGACCTTTCAGTCCACAGGCCGATGCTCTCTCCACTGAGCCAAACCGGTCCCGGCAAGAAATGGATTTTTCACTCTGCTAGAAATTTAGTTTTCAAGTGGGCCATCTGGAGCTAGGAAGGGGATTTCTCACATCTCCTGAGGCTTTGTGTCCACCAACAGAGGTTGGGGAAAATGCTGCTGGTGACCAGACGTCTGGGAGTCTGGGAAAGCATCTTTGCATAGTGGAAAGGGGTAAGTCCTGGAGAACTCAGAAGTACCTGAGTTTGAATGTTAGCCCTGCTACTTACTGGCTGTGTGGCCATGAGCAAATCTCTCAACCTCTCTGGGCCTTAGTATTTTTTAGATATGAAGTGTACAAATAATGCATGGATCAGGAAAAGCAGCTGGCAGAATCACTGTTCTTCATCTCCAACTTTCAAGACATAGTGTGGCTGGCCCTGACCGGTTTAGCTCAGTGGATAGAGCATCAGCCTGTGAACTAAAGGGTCCCTCGTTCGATTCCAGTCAAGGGCATGTACCTTGGTTGTGGGCACATCCCCAACAGGGTGTGTGCAGGAGGCAGCTGATCGATGTTTCTAATTCTCTATCCCTCTCCCTTCCTCTCTGTAAAAAAAAAAAAAAAAAAAATCAATAAAAAATATATTAAAAAGAAGGAAAGAAATAGTGTGGCTGGTTGCCCAGCAGTGTGGCTCAAGTTGAGTGTTGACCTATGAACCAGGAAGTCACAGTTGGATTCCGGTCAGGGCACTTGTCCTGTTGCAGGCTGGATTCCCAGTGGGGAGTGTGCAGGAGGCAGCAGATATATGATTCCCTCTCATCAGTGATGTTTCTTTCTCTCCCTCTCTCTGAAATAAAGAAAAAAAATTTAAAAAGAAAAAAGAAATAAGCTGGTGAAGAAGGGCCCCTCAATGGTGAGAGCTGGCTCTCCTCGCCTCTCATTCCTCCTCATCACACCTCTGTTTTCTTAAAGGGGCTCTCAGGGACCAGGAACATAAGGATCTATCACAGGAAGGGGAATTTCTGTGCAAAGAAGGGAAAAGGATGAAGGGGGAGGGACCGTGGCATTTACTGGAGGGCCAAGGGCATGCCAGACCCACCAGCAGGTATGGGATGTCCTTCTAGACATCCTATCAGTGTCTCAGGGGGAGTCAAAGGATGCGGGGAAGGCCATGGAGGGGAGGGTTTGTGTGGTGGGGAAGAAGGCAGGGTGGGACATAAACCATGGGGATGGGCTGGGTTACAGGGGGAGGGGCCGTGCATGCCAAGCAACGAGCCCCACGTGATGAGGTTCCTAGTTCATAATAATAACTGGTGGCACATGTCACATGGACATACCGGTGGGTGAGGAGTAGCAGCCCGCCCCCAAGCCCTGGCTTGTCCTCAGACAGGGCTTTGCTGGGTGTGTTTACCACACAGTGGCCCGTCCCATCTCTGTCCCCGTCTTTATTTATTTATTTAAAATATATTTTATTGATTTTTAAAAAAATATATTTTATTGATTTTTCACAGAGAGGACGAGAGAGGGATAGAGAGTTAAAAGCATCGATGAGAGAGAATCATCGAGATGATTCTCATCGATGAGAGAGAATCCCCCTACTGGGGATGTGCCCGCAACCGAGGTACATGCCCTTGCCCGGAATCGAACCTGGGACCTTTTAGTCCGCAGGCCTACGCTCTATCCACTGAGCCAAACCGGTCCTGGCTATTTTATTGATTTTTTACAGAGAGGAAGGGAGAGGATAGAAAGTCAGAAACATCGATGAGAGAGAAACATCGATCAGCTGCCTCTTGCACACCCCCTACCGGGGATGTACCTGCAACCAAGGTACATGCCCTTGACCTGAATCGAACCCGGGACCCTTGAGTCTGCAGGCCAACGCTCTATCCACTGAGCCAAACCAGTTTCGGCTCTGTCCCCGTCTTTAACTTCCCTGGGAAGAAAAACAAACTTTCCTTCCAAGGAATTAAGTTCTAAATATGATAAGCCCGACTTGGCACCGAACCTGCTTGCAAGCATTAACTTTCCCTTGTAATTTGTAAATGTATTCAGACTTGTTTTCGGGGGTTTTCTTTTATGGGTCCCCTCCCGCCCTCCCGCCCCAGGCAGGGAGGGCCAGGCTCTGAATAGAAAGAAAAGGTCCCCAGCTGGGCTCCTTTCTCTCAACCAGCTCTGCAAGCCTCCAACATCTTCCCTGGATACGGTTCAGCTGGGGGCCTCCCCTCGCCCCAGGAGGAATTCCTGCGGCTCGCACAGGGGCCCCTTTGTTGTCCGAGGTTGTGAGAAGCTAGCCACTACTTCGCACGAGGAAATATCTTTTCCTCGTGTGAAGGCATGATCAAAGAGGAATGTCACTTAAACCGAGGAAAACAAAGCCGTGATTTATATCTAGGATCGCCAGCAGAGAAAAAGAAAGGCCCTTATTCCTGCAGTAAAGCACAGGAATCTGCAGGATGGAGCGTAACATCCACTTGTCTTCGGATGGACTTGAACGTGTAGTCCTTGGTGGATGCCTAAGTCTTCAGTCTTCTTTTAAAATATAAAATCTCCTTTTCTTGTGCATCTGCCCTGCTCACCAATATCTCCAGTGTTTTCCCAATGTTTAGCGTGAAACCTTTTCTCGTTAAAGATAACATGTGTATTTGTGTGCATATATTTACGGTATATCGAATATACCTGTAAAAACCACATGTAATCACACACACACATGCACATAAACATATAAGCACACGAAGTGTGGGGGAAGGGGAGAAAGGTCAGCCCTAACCTAGGAACCTGACCTTGTGCGAGGGGTTCAAGTTTTCCCCAGGATTTGTTTCAGCGTGTCCATCCACTCACCAGTTCCACACACTATAGGCACAACTTCACATCCTGCCTCTCTCCGCCTGACACAGAGGTCGGCAAACTCATTAGTCAACAGAGCCACGGATCAACAGTACAACGATTGACATTTCTTTTGAGAGCAACATTTTTTAAACTTAAACTTCTTCTAACGTCACTTCTTCAAAATAGACTCGCCCAGGCCATGTATTTTGTGGAAGAGCCACACTCAAGGGGCCGAAGAGCCGCATGTGGCTCCCGAGCCGCAGTTTGCCGACCACGGGCCTAACAGTACGTCTCCAGCCTTTCCCATGACAATACAAAGCGTCCGCAATGACTGGCTTAAGCGAAGATAAATTATTCCTGGGGTGACCCTCTGCCAGGGACCCAAACTCCCCCCCCCCCCCCCCCCCCCCGCCTCCCACATAGCTTCCTATGTTTAGTACAGTCACCCTCCTTGCACCTTCCAAGTTCAAAGTCTACGCTGCTGATGGTAAACATCACGTGACTGTAATGTGTGTGATGATTTCCCTTTTCACATGAAGAACAGGTGACCTGAGAGGCCCGCAGTTAGAGAGCAGCCAGGAGGCTGTTCCTTCATCACAAACCAGGAAATGCGGGATCCACAGAGCATCACCCGCTGTCCCATCTCACAACTCCAGGGAGGAGAGCCAGGAAAGCCATTCCCGCAGAAGCCCTCCTTCCCATGCAATTAGAGACCTGGCACCCGGGACCACAAGGAATCGCACTCAAACGCTCAACTCCTAGTGCGGCCAGCTCTCAGCCAGGCGGTCTCTCCCGGTGGCAGGGCCCGGGAACCACGGCTGACCACCGTGAGGTCAGGTGGACGGTAGGTGCTCCATTGCCCTTTGGGTATTGCCGTCCTTTTAGGAAGTCCCCATTCTGTTAGATGTTCTCACGTGTGCAGCCTGAGAGATTCTGCTTAGGGGTGCAAACTATCTTCATTCCCAAGGGCGGTGGGGGTGGGTGGGGGGATAGAGGTTGCACAGTGGACCTCGTTGAGGTGAACTGGGCCCAGGTCGGCAGTGGAGTTAGTTACACTCAACAGATTTTCAAAACCAGAACTTGGGGCTCTAGCTCTGATGCATGAGTGTGAGTGTGAGTGTGAGTGTGTATGTGTGTGTGTGTGTGTGTGTGTGTGTGTGTGTGTGTGTGTGTGTGTGAGCGTGAGCGTGTGTGTCTGTGTTGGTGGTGATGGTATATGACACTTGAATATCCACTATAGGATGATACTTTACACTCACTATTTCCTAACGTCCCACAACTGTGTGAAATAAGCACGATCAGCTCCATTTCATGAATGGCAAACCTAACTACCTCAGGTGTGGCTATATACAACGAGTAAAAGGGGGAACAAGGATTTGGAGTTCAAGCTTTCTCGTGTACACCATGAAGTCTTCCACGTGACAGGCTTTATGTCACTCTCCGTTGGGGCAGGCAGGGAATTCGAGAACATGGGTGACAGGAGATCACTTAGCCCGGGCTTCCCCTTCACTGAGGGCCTCAAATGTAGATTCTTGACAACCATCTCCAGAGTTATACTGACAGGATTGAAAAGCACCGTTCACCCCCAGAGCTTTGAACTTCAGCCCCATTTTTTTTTCCATAATAAATTACTCACGTTTTCTGTGAACCAACACTTCATCTCAAAAACAGGAACATTCTGTCACCTTCATGCTCGGGTGCAACATTGCAATGTGCACGTGGAAGCATTTAAAATATTCTTCCATTTTGATAGCTCTGTTGTGTCATTATTTTAGTACTTTAGCATACTGAGAGCCTCAGGAAAAACACACAAAAAGGTAATGAAAGCACCTGTCAACCTCTGAGAGACCTCGATCTCACACTGCGGTTGCATGTTCACAAGTATCACACAGAAGGAAGCATTAGGGACGGACTTCTGTGCAGTTAGTTTGAGGGTAATTCTTGATGGGGTCTGCTCTCCCATGCCCTTTGCAGAGACTCCATTACTTGTGATTCTTTATGTAGGTATATCTTAAGAACCCACAGAGCTGATATCTCGTGGATTCCATACTTTGTATAGGCATGTAAGTAATCAGTCACTGCAGCTCTGTCTTGATGCCACCAGCTCTGGGCCTGCCCTTTGTCATGCAGGCGGGCAAGGTCCCTGCAGTCAGGAACCCATCCCTCCCAGCCACGAGTGACTGAGACCACGAGTGACTGAGACCATGAGTGACAGACCACAAGTGACTGAGACCACATGTGCCTGAGACCACATGTGACTGAGACCACATGTGACTAAGACCACATGCATTAACAGGAGGTACTGGAGCACCTCAGCTACATTGTAACCTGGCTAAATTATTCTCAGTCTGTAGTGAGGTTTGTAAGGTGTTTTGACACCTTGGTTAATTTATCAGTTTAGGAGGGAAAGGAGAATGAGAGAGAGAGAGAGAGAGAGAGAAAGAGAGAGAGAGAGAGAGAGAGAGAGAGAGAGAGGGAGAGAAGTTACAAATAAATGGCTATTAAACTGCCATGAATGAAGACACAGCATTGGTGGTGCGGGAAGGCCCTAACAAGACATTACAGACAATCCTCGGGTTACATAGGATTTCGTGGTTACATCGCCATCTCCCATTTATTTCTTTTAAAAAAAGTTCCATCATTTTGACGTATGTACATATGTGCTTTGTTTTTTATTATTTATTTACCACAAGTAAAGGCCAGGAGTTGTTATCTTTCTTTTAAATTTTTCTTACTGTTTCACATCATTACTGCTGTGTACGTGCTCCATGTGAGGGACACAGGTGCTCATGGAGGTGGGCTCCGAAAATCACATTACGTCACACACACTGTGGAAACAGGTCTCCGGCGTAACCCAAGGACCTACCGTGTTCTAACCCACATCGCTCCCCTCTAAGCAACAACAAAATCCAAAGAGACCAAAAACTTCATCAGGGTTTCCTTTCAGATCATTTCTGAAAAACTAGGTAAAAACAGACATCTCAAGAAAGTAGATAACCTGACACACGCTTAATAGCAAACCAGGAAAAAAAAAAGTTCTGCCTCATCACCAGGAACATGCGTATTGTGATTCCCACCATTCCTTGGCAATCTGTTCGCTTTCCTGAGGGAGCCAAGAACTCTGCAGATATGATCTGTCTCCATCAGATGACTGTTCAAACCTGAGTCAAAAATAACTTGCTTAGTTGTTATTTTCATCCCTTCCACTCAACCATCCCTAATTCTACATCAGCGCTTTTCCAGAAAATATCGGAAAGGTCTCTAGTTGTTTTTCTTTCCTTCATTCACTCATTTACACCACACCTGCTCCCCCCCATCCATTAATAAATATTAAATAACCATTGGAGCATGATGGAAAGGAGGGCAGTTCTCAATATTTTGTGTATTAAAGTTTGCTCAGAGAAAGTAAAAAATTTGGTCACAGAAAGTTTGCTAATTCTTAAGCTAAAATCAACAAAACAGCCCTGCCTTCCACAGTGTGGAATGTAAAGTGAAAACACAGTGTTGTACAAACAGTCCGAAACCAACTAAGGAAGAAGTAAGTAACAAAGCATATCAAAACATGCGTGACAATCCACGGATCACAGTGTTTCTAGAGAGTGGTACAGGTTAGAAGTAAAATAAAAGCAGAAATTGATATGCTCTTACTCTACATTTAATTCACCCAACTAAGTAAATACAAGACGGGTTTGAATTCCCAAATTGTCAATCCTGTTTTCTTACCTTGACATACTAACACATAAAATGTATTAACTTACTATTTTGGGGAGGTGGGCAGGGGTATCCTACTGCTTAAACCAGAGATAACTGGAAATGGAGCCTATAATCTTCTTTAGCAAAAAAGGTACATGAACATATAGCAACAAAATGCATGGCATTTCAGGAGAAACTTATCTATAACCTGCTTCTGGGTAGTTTGAAGACTTCCTGGCAGTATTCAATCTTGCTGGCGGACTAATGCAGAAAATTCAACACCAGAAGTTGACATGCTTTTTAGCTCTTCTTCCTTTTTCTTTTTCTTTTCTTTTTTTTTAAATTATGGGATAAATAACTATGCTCTGATTTCAACTATATTAAAGGGTGCCAATGTTTTGGAGAAGGCATGCATTTGACTCTGCAGTTCTGGCCCATGAAAAGTTTGCAGACCAAACCTCACAGGCAGTGGTGTGGTAACAAGTGTTTACCAACTGGTTCTACCGAAACAAAAATGTTTATTATTATAAATAAGGGATGTGTAATACGGTTCACAAATAAAGATTAGACAATGTTTTCTTTTTATTTGGACAAATTAGTTTTCACTGGATGCTTTGAGTGTTTCTGGACTCCTCTGTTCATAGTCAACCTATGGCTGCAATGGACAAAACAAGTGTAGTTCTGACATGAATGTCAGTTGATAGTTCATTTACATTAACAATTGGATGGAAGTGGAACAATGAGCACCAAAGTTGGAATTTCACTTGTTTGTTAATGACAGGAGCACATTCTTTGCTGAAACAGATACTTTTTTAAATATAAATTTTAAAAAATTTTAACATTTTTTTTTAATGGAAGAAAGATTTCCTCAGGAATTTTTTGTGTGTTATTCTCATGTAACAGCTAAAGACAGGCAACTTTTGTGTTTAATTTGCATTAATGTTTCCTTTATCACATTCTTAAGCATAGTCAAGTGACAAAACATTAAGTTGAACCTGATTTATAGTCAATTTCCTTGGTATAAATACTCCTGCCGTGGCTGATTTCAAGTGAGTAACATTTAGTCAATAAACACAAAGTTAAAAAGAGGTGTATAGCCAGCTGGTGTGGTTCAGTGTTGAGTGGCAATCTATGAACCAGGAGGTCATGGTTTAATTCCAGGTCAGGGCACATTCCTGGGTCTCAGGCTTGATCCCCATTAAAGGGTATGCAGGAGGCTGATCAATGATTATCTCTCAACATTGATGTTTCTCTCTCTCTCTCTCCCTCTTTTTTCCTCTCTAAAGTCAATAAAAATATATTTAGGAAAAAAAAGAGGTGTACAGTTGCACACCATTATACAATATTTCTACCACACAGGTACCATAGATGTAAAAAACACAGGAAACTAAACTAATTAGTAAATGATGAGTTTCGAGAATTTATTAACTTTATTGCTAATATAATTTGTTTGCCTATATTTTCACAGAATTTAACTTTTTAATACCACCTCACAAAATTTCTGAAGTTCAGGCTCTAGCACAAAGTTTCAGGGTTCTGAGCCTGAAGGATAAATTTGTTTCCCAGACAATTTCCCCTCAGCCACACACCACTAACCTCCAATAACAGTGACTCTAAGCCAGCTTCTCCTGCTATGAGTTAATCAATCTCAAGGGGTGAGATGTCTGGCATCGAGTTCCCAGTGGAGCATTAACACTCAGTGAGAGAGAAAAATGACTTCAGCATAGTCATGTGACTTTGAGGCAGGACTCATCGCCTCACTCATGGAATGGGAACAGTATTTTCCTTAGGGCTACTGTAAGGATTAGAGAAAATGCAGCCACGCTCCTGGAATAATTCCTCAAATACAGCAGGTGTGGAATAACTAAGTGCTTATCATTAACATGATGGCAGAATCGCTGTACAAGATTCCTTTTGTGGATCCATTATGGGTCAGTCAGATGAACTGCAACAGAGACACGATTTCCTTTTTCTTTTTAAAAAATATTTTTATTGACTTCAGAGAGGAAGGGAGAGGGAAAGATAGTAACATCAAGGATGAGAGAGAATCATTGATTGGCTGCCTCCTGCACACCCTACACTGAGAATCGAGCCTAAACCCTAGCATATGCCCTGACCAAGAACTGAACTGTGATCTCCTGGTTCACAGTTGACACTCAACCACTGAGCCACGCCAGCGAGGCCAGAGAAACAATTTTCAAACTCGACTGACTAAAGAGCGTGTTTGGGAACAAGCCCAGTCACAATCGGATTTCTTGGGTCTATGAAAGATTGTTACCTGCCTCCCAAGGATCACTGTTTTCTTTTTTTTCTCACGATAAGTGGATGAATGAATAATGTAAATTTATAACTGGAGTGTTTTAGCACAGACCCAAAAGGTAACTTCCAACAGTCAATATTTTATGTCAGAATCATGAGCTGGAATTTAGGAAAACTCATTTGCCACCTGTGAAATCGACGCAGACAACAAGCCATTTGGGGAGCATTTTGTCAAGATGACAAAATCTTTTAGTGTTTTTGACATTTTCAATTCTATGCTGCCCTAAAATCTTTATCATAACTTTTTGGAATTTTAGGCCTCTGTAAGATCATTTCTCCACCACCAACCCCCCTTTTTTTTTGTTAAAGGACACAGTAGGCGTGGTGGGTGTGGCTCAGTGGTTTGATTCCCAGTCATGGCACATGCCCTGGTTGCAGGCTAGATCAGCAGTAGGGGATGTGTAAGAGGCAGCTGATTAATGTTTCTCACCGATGTTTCTATCTCTCTATCCCTCTTCTTTCCTCTCTCTCTCAAGTCAATAAAAACATATTTAAAGAAAAAAAATAAAAGGATACATTAATAATAAAAAAAACACCACAATGCAAAACAACACAAACACAAAAAGGCTTATTTTTTTAGAATGTGGAATAGGGGGAACCATGCCTAAATCATAGGCTTACTGTCTCAAATGAACTAAAGAATCCAGCCATGTGTCCAGAGCTGGTAGCTGCTGCATGTAACACACTGCATTCTCCCCTCCTTTCAAATCAACTCAAGGTTAGTGAGGGCAGGGGAGCACGGACCAAACTCCGAGCGGAGGCTGGCTTCTCCTGGCTTCTCCTGTCTGCTCAACGATCGGGTAAACAGGCCGAATTGATCTGTTTTTCCTCCCTGGAGGAGATAGTATTTTCTTCTAAAAATAAAAGCAACAGCAGCCCTCTTGTGTTAGTTATTAACCAGATCAAATAGCAAGGAAGTCAGAGATTCTAAGACCTCGCTTGTCCTTTTATTTTATATACATTTACAAACCTTATCATTTATTCTAGATTTCAGGGACAAATTGCCATGGGCAATTTCAGCAAATATTCAACGCTTCAAGCACAGAAGGTATGATAGAGCCACCAGGAGTCAGCCTAGCTATAAGTTATAATTACAGCACTTGATAAACAAACAATATACGGATGATGCCTGGTAGAATTGTATATTTGAAACCTATGTAATTTTTAACAACCAATGTCACCCCAATAAAGACAATAAAAATAATCTATAATCATATGGTTGGGGAGAAAATACAAGGGAAGAAATACATATGAGTCTTAAAGCTAGAAATATTAAAATAATTAACGGCTGTCTTCTAAAATACCTAGATTATCATAAATATATTTATATAGCACATTATGGAAGACAATTTGATATGTTTCTGGGGAAACCATAGAAGTTAGCCTAGAAACATATGAAAATATGTTAAATTTAGCATCATTCAAATTCTGAGATTTGAGCTCTAGTTGCAATTCATCATGTGTCATAAAAACTCAAGCTAGATTCCTGGGCAGGAAATGTTCTAAATTGAAAGAATATATGATCAACCAAATATGACCAATTGTCAGAATTAAAATCTCAAACGACAAATTGTGAACCAGATTACCTAAATTGAAGTGTTAAGAGTAATGATAAATTGAGTGTGTGTGTGTGTGTGTGTGTGCATGCCTATGTGCAAACTTAAGCTGAAAAAAAGAAGTTTTTCTCTCCTGGGGGAGAAAATAATAATAATGAGTTCCTTACACTATAGTGCTTTTAAATTTGAATACACGTTGCTATGTAGTTCTATGTGAATTTGAAAAGAATGCAAAGTAAATTTCTAGTATCATCGATCTTTCTGATTCAGTCGCAATCCCTCCCTTTCCCGGCTATCGTGAGCAAATTTCCTGCCTAGGAAAACGCTGAGGTGAATCCATAGGCCTTCTTCCTCGCTCTGCGCAGTGGCAGGAGGAATTAAGTTTTTTGTTTGTATTTTTTTCCTGAAAGCATTTTCTTACCTCTCCAGGCTTGGGACGTCATCAGTCATCAAACATACATTGGAGCTGTTCTGTTGGTCTTTCTCCTTTTGTTTTTCCCCAAAGAGGTGCTCCAAAAGCTTGTATTCCAAGACAGAAATCCTAGCAGTTTCCCCGAACATGACACAGGTGTGCAATGGTTAAAAACCAAACCGAAAGCCGAGCCTTGGCCCTCCTGGCTGGGGTGTGGCTGCAGGTTGGCTGTGTGGCTGAGGGCTATTGCTTAACAAAAGCAAACACTCAGCCCTAACCGCTGCCCAGGTACAGCGATTACATACTGAGTAGAAGGAGCGGTACACCTTTCCTCGCTGAAGACGTGAATGAAGGCAGGAAATCTCTTCGGTCAAAGCTCCGCAGGGTTCCATACCGCAGTGCTTTTTCAACCCTTAGGATTGATTCAAGCACTGCTCGGAGTAAGAGCCCACAGCTTACTTCCTAAAGCTGATGCTTGACCGAATTAAAATCGGTGGAAATGGAAAGACTCAATTTTAAAAATTCTGAAATGAAGCCAAATATCATCATGGGTATTGTTATACTATGGTTCATACTTTACACTTGACAAAGTATAGTATAATACAAGTTGGGAGCAAGGCTGTGAATTCACACACACACACACACAAACACACAGAAGAAACCCCTAACTATACAGAATGTATACCATTTTCACACTCATGGCAAATTGCACTGAATCATTTCAAGTGAGCTAGGCGTTTCTGTAATGTCACAAGTCCGTTGAGGCACTTTAGAAGTTCAAAGCAAATACAGAGCCCTCAGATCCAAATATTTTGTAAGATGTTGGTACAAATTTTATTAATCAAAAAGTATTTATTGTGCATCTACTAGGATATGTGTCTACTAGTATATGTATCTAGCATTGTGCTAGTCATTGTGGAAAAATTAAAAAAATATATGACTCATTCTCTTCAAGAATTTTCATCACCAAATTAAGAAGTCAAAGCTGGCCTGGTCAGGTGGCTCCATTAGTTGGAGCCTTGTCTTGTACATCCAAAGGTTACAGGTTTAATCTCTGATCAGGGGAGGGTCTGAGAGGCAACTAGTCCATGTTTCTCTCTCATATCAATATTTCTTTTTCTCTCCCATCCTCTCTCTTTCAAAATCAGTTTTAAAAAATGTACTCAAGTAAAGCTTAAAAAACACACACGTAAATAAAAGAGTAACAGAAACCTATATATAAAATATTGTCAGGTCTGACTTAAGTATCTTTTCTGAGGGTGGTGGTAGGAAAAACCTAGAAGAACAGAGGATTGGGATTCCAAGTTTACAGAACATATTGATGTCCTGCCTTGTGCCTATTACTAATAAATGTGGTTTAGAAGTACCTACAGAGAAAGCTAAGAATTATATGATTTAACTCGCATGTGGAATATAAAACTGAAGCTGATGGACACAAATAGCAGTATGGTGGTTGCCAGAGGGAGGGGACTATGAGGTGACAGGAGATTTGACTTTGGGTGGTGGGCACAAGGTCCTACATACAGATTTTGTAAATGAGTAATCCACACATGAAACCTGTATGTTCATGTTGACTAATGCCAATAAAATTTAAAATAATTAAAAGAAAAAGTATATGTGTGGAATATTTGGTCTGAGATTTGCTTTCATTGTGTCCTAGCAGGGATGATGCTGAGAGGGGCTAATTCTCACCTATCTCAAGCTTTCCTGCGGCTACCTTTATTGACCCTTGATACCATTTAGTTGGGTTTTTTAGATGCTGGAAAGACCTATTTTAAAGTTAAGGCCCTTACCCACTGATTATGTGGCCGACCATAAATCCTCTAGGTTCAAATAGTCCCATGAAATGAGGATAACAACACTTACCTGCTAGGCTTAGTGTAAAAATTGAAAACAACTTCAGGCATAGCCCAGCTATAGCTGCTCATTCATTACTAGTTCCCTCCCCTGACTCCTGTTCTGTTGTTATACTTTTCCTAACCCAGAGGAAATGTACAAATGTTAGCAGAATTGAAAAGTATAACTTCTTTCCCTCTATTTTCCATTTTAATTTCTTGGGACTGAACAGATGTTGGAATGTAAAGTTGGCGCCTCTGTTACCCCATCTTAAATCTGGATGCCGAGTATCATCAGAGGCTGGGATCCTTTCCCTTCCCTTTCCCTTTCTGGTACCAGAGTCCTTCCTCACCTTCTTCTGGAATCCCTGTGCCCACTCACACTCCGAGGACTCTCCATGGGCAATTATGGCTTTGGTCTTTCTCCGTGTCACCTCATTTTGGCTTGCTCCTGCCCTGGCTGGTAGCTCAGTTGTTAAGTACCAGTAAAGGTCATGGATCCCTGGTCAGGGCATATATTAGAATCAACCAATGAATGCATGAATAAGTGGAACAAAAAATCAATGTTTCTCTATTTCTCTCTCTTTCTGTCTGTCTTTCTTCTATCAGTAAAAAAGTTTTGACTTGCTCCTGAATCTTATTAAAACTAATATAGTTTTATATACCTTGAGTAGGCAGATTATTGTGATCTCTGAATGCATAATAATATGGCCACTCAGTGTATATCCTGTATAATAAAAGGTTAATACTCAAATTGACTCCTTGACCAGGAGTTCGACCAGCAGGCAGGCAGGCCAACCGCCATGTCCCCTCCCCCAGCCAGGCTGGCCAGACCCCACCCATGCACGAATTCAAGCACCGGGCCTCTAATATATTATACTGTATGTATACACTGAATGGTCAGATTATTATGTGTTCAGAGATCATAATATTCTGGCCACTCAGTGTATATATACGCGCACATATAATATATCCATATACATGTACGTATACATACATCTATATCTTTTCAATAAGAGTAGTGGGAGAAATGACAACAACAGCATTGTGGAAGCTAGAAGGTGGGGGATGGTGGCCCCTCACTCAGTGGAGCCAAGGAAGCTGAACAAGAAGCTGGAGGTGAACAGATGAGCACCGGCTTTGACATGCAGGGTTCTCAGAAGGTTCCCAGCAGCAGATGCCTCGGGCAGAGGGAAGGGAGAAGGGGGTGAACGGTGTTTAAGAAGCAGGTGACTCCCCTTTCCTTTCCCTTCCTGTCAGCACCTGCGTGACTGCACCTCCCTCCTCAGCAGCAGCCGGAAGGGCATCCTGTGGTGAGAGCAAGCCCAGACATCTATGAATTAGGGACACGCCACGCGATGCTGAGGGTGAAGTGCTATAGAGAGATAGGAGTATGGACACAATATACTGAGATTCCTCTTTTCTACTCCTCACCCTCATCTCCCAGATACTGGCCGCTGGGCCCTTACCCTCCTGGCAAGACTTGGGGGGAGTTTTCCTAGGGGACCTGACCACCCCATGAGGAAGGCCTGCAAGAGCCTGACATTAAAGTTCCCTAACAACTGGCTCAGCCAGGTCATTGCAGCAGATGTCACCAATGTCCCCTCCCACATGCGTGTGTTCAGAATTTCACTTTTTAGTCCCCACACTTGCTTGTGAGCAGAGCATCAATGCTACCACAGAACCGAGAAAAACCAGACAATCAGGAGAGATCCAGAATTATGAAGGAAAAAGAAAATTTCCAAAAGTATTACTAAAAACGTATAGAGATAAGAGAAATACAAGGTATTTTGAATCAAGAAAACGGTGCTGCTAGGAAAAAGGGTGTTCAGAGAACAGAGAAGACCTCTTAGAAATTAAAAACACGACAGCATAAATACAAACCTCAGCTGAAAGCATCAACACTAAAATTGAAGACATTGGAACGAAGAGAAAAAGAAGACAGATAATGGCAAAAAAAAATAAAAAAATAAATGCAGATAAATAATCCAGGAATTCCAAGGAAATCTAGAAAAACAAAACACCTGCAGGAGAAGAAATCATTAACAAAGTAATTCGAGAAAATTCCCCCAAACTGGAGGGAGGGTAGATTTTCTAGATAAGGGCCGGCCCACCGAGTGCCCAGCACAGTGGATTTTAGAAGTCCCACACTGAGGCACCTCACTGAGATTTTACAACACTAAGATAACATATCTTTAGCCAGCTTCCAGAGAAGAAATAAAGTTAGACATAAAGAACAGGAAACTGGAATAATGGAACACTTTTCAACAATCATACTGCAGATAAGGAGACACTGAAGCAATATCTCCAAAATTCTGGAGAAAGAACAAAGAACAAAAAATGTTGAGTGAAAATGAATTCCGACAGAGAACTCTGTATCATCATTCTAACAATCAGGTGGGGAGATGGGATACAGACAGTTTTAGGCAAACACACACACACACACACACACACACACACACACACACAAACACACTTTTTTCTTTCATGAGCTTTTTCTTAAAAAGTCCCTGGAGGATGAGGTCATCCATGAAAATGAGGGAATAAAAACAAGGCAAAGGGAGACATGAGGTCCAGGAAATGGGAAGGAAGTGAGGAGCTCTCCCAGGAGGTAATGGCAGGAGATGCCAGTGTCCAGGCAGAGAGGGCGACGAGGCCAGGGAGCAGGCCAGGGGTTTGTGAGAAAGAGTTCTGCAAAAGCATGACGTGGATACAATGGATAGAACACCTGATTGGAAACTGGCAGAATCATGGAACATGGTGAGAGACTATTTAGACAACTGGCAAATATTTAAATACTGAAAGAACGGTTAGTACATAAAACATGCACACACACACAAGAAAAACAAACAGATAAAAATAGGCAAGTAAAAAGAAAACTATTAACTCCAGGAGTAAGTGATGCTGGTATGAAACAAATAGTTTAATATAAATCCCATTTCTGAATAGCATATATAGTCCTGATAATGTAAACTTTGCATATATTTCTAATCGAAACTGAGATACAGTGTGTGCATGGGAAGTGACGGTGGCTGGTGTGAATGAAGAAAATAAAAAGCTCAGACTCATCTCCCACAGGGGAAAGCCAATGTGCAATGAATGCCCCAAACAACAAACGCAGGAGGTGGCAATGCCTTCTCGCCATTCAGGTCCATGGAGGTCAAGATCAGGCAAAGACTTGAACGCATTTTTTTTGTGCAAGAGGAAATGAGAAGCTGGGGAGCTGAAACATGTTCTTTATCTTAGGAAACCTTGTAGAGTGAGCACCCTACTATAGAACATTCATGAAAAATTATAAAATACTTGAAAGAGTAATCGTGTGTGGAGAGCTAACATGTGACCGGGTTTCAAAATAGCATCTACGGGATTTTGATAAGTTATATTTTGGCTGCTCACTTTCCTTTTCTATACATTGAGAGGTTAGGACTAAATGATTTCTAAGGTCCCCTAACCTCGCTCTACAGACGTGTTTATTGTTTATATTCCTTTGTCCGAGTCTGGGCTTGTGAACACAGACACACGGAGGCCTGATAATCAACAACGGGACTCCTCTGATGATTTTGATCACTAGAAATTACTATGCATTATCCACAGCTCTACAAAGACAGTCTGATCCTACCGAGAGAAGGCGGCACAACCGTCTACGGATTTGCAGAGAAACACGGGAGGCTGCGTTTCTGTCTTCCTCCGGCCATGTGAGAGGAGGCACAGGAGCAGACTAAAGTTCCCTGATGTTTAGACTATGGCCTGTGACGCACGGTTATGCTGACCTTAAAGTTAATATTTAGCCATCCCAGCGGGTTAAGCTGGCTTGAGGATTTGGTGGGGGGAGGAAAGGAAGGAAACAACTGTGGTAGAGATTTGTACTAAAGTCAATGTTAATCTTGGTAGCGCAGCAAGCCACTTGTGCCCTCTCTATTACATGCCAAGGAAGAACATAGCTAGTCCTTTAACAATGCCAACACTATAATGGGAAGGGCAGGCATGGTGCTTTGAATTAAAGGGGAAAATTAAGATTGTCCAGTTCAAACCTCCCATTACTTCCCAGCTTTGTGACGACAGGTACAAATGCCCTGAATTCTTTCTCCATAAAGTGAGAATAATATAGCTGTCAAAAACTGAAAATAATGTCTTGATATGCCATCTCTAAAAATAGATGCAAAGCACATAACTGATTTGCAGGGGCTTTGGATTCAGACTTCTCTCTCCTTCTCTTCCTCCTTCCTCTCTCTTTCTCTCCCTCCTTCCTTCTCTCCCTCTTCTCCTTCTCCTTTTCTTCTTCCCCTCTCTCTCTTTCTCTGATATGTAACCTGGCCTTCAGAATAATAGAAGCTTTAAGAGGAGAGATTTTTCCCATGACAAATTTGGTCAAGTCAATCTCAAAAAGTCAAGGAACTTATTGCTCTTTGGCCATAGTAATCCTATTCAGTAAAATCTCAGGTTACAATCATTTGCACTACCATTTCGGATCTGACACTGACACTCTCCTTTGGAATTTGGCACTCCAGATGTATTTTAGCAAACACTGCTAGTGCCAAATCAAGGAGTCCAACAACTGAATTAGGGACGCTCTTTCATTTATTTTGTTATCCCAGGTTCTCAACAGTATCTGGCACAGAGAAAGTGTTCAATAAATGTCTGTTAAATTAAAAATGGGATATGCTTCTCATAGTCAAAAGTTCCATAACCATACCTTATAGTCACTCATAATTCTGTCTTCTATGGTTCCATATGAATTTTAGGATTTTAATTTTTTTTGTAAAAAATGCCATTGTGATTTTGACAGGTATTGCAATGAATCTGTAGGTCACATGGGTAACAGAGACATTTTAACAAATTTGCCTTCCAATTCATGAACACATAATATATTTTCATTTATTTCTGTCTTTTTTTCTTTCATCAGTGTTTTATGGTTTTTAGTGTATAAGTCTTTCACATCCTCAGTTAAGTTTATTATCATTTAAAGAAATACATATTTTTGTTGATGTCAGAGAGGAAGGAAAAGGGAAAGAGAGATAGAAACATCAACGATAAGAGAGGAATCATCAGCCCTAGCTGGTTTGGCTTAATGGATGAAGTTCTGGCCTGCAAACCAAAGGGTCCCAGTTGATTCTGGTCAAGGGCATATGCCTGGTTGCAGTCTCAAACCCCAGTAGGGGGCGTGCAGGAGGCAGCCAATCAATGATTCTCTTTCTTCATTGATGTTTCTCTCTCCCTTCCTCTCTGAATCAATGAAAATATATTTAAAATAAAGAGAGAGAATCTTCAATCATTAGATGATGAAGGCTACCTCCCCCACACCCCTTATTGCAGATCGAGCCCTAAACCCAGTGGGCTTGTGCCCTGACCAGGAATTAAACCATGACCTCCTGATTCATAGGTCAATGCTTAACCACTGAGTCACACCAACCAGTCTACTTTATAATTTTTGATGCTACTACAAATGACATTATTTTTTTATTGTTTGGTTTTCTTTTGTTAATCCTCACCGAGGATATTTTCTCCATTGATTTTTTAGAGAGAGTGGAAGAAAGGCAGAGAGATAGAGAAAGAGAAACATCAGTGTGAAAGAGTTGCCTCCTGCATGTGCCTTGACTAGCCCGGAGCCTGGGATGGAACCTGCAACTGAGGTACATCCCTTTGACTGGAATCAAACCCAGGACCCTTCAGTCAGTAGGCCAATGCTCCAACCAGTGAGCCAAACCAGCTAGGATGACATTATTTTCTTAATTCCATTTCTAGCTAGTTTCTTGTTAGCATATAGACATTCAACTAATTTTTGTTTGTTTACTTTTATCTTGCAACTTTACTGAATTCATTTATTAGTTCTAACTGTTCTTGTGTAATCTTTAGGCTTTTCTACATGTAGAATATGTGAACTTTTATGATTATTTTATAAATGGTGCTAAGACAACAGGTTATTAGGAAAAAATTAGATCCTGATTTAGATTAAATGAGAACAAAAAAATATCTAGAGGGAAATGCAAGTGAATACTTATCTAATTTAGCCTGAAAGAAACTATCATTTTGGAAGAAACACAAAGTAAAAGATTAATAGAATACATAGGAAGTAAACATTTTTTTTTTTTTACTTTAGAAAACACAAACAACAAAAAATAGAAAGATTAAATGGAGCAATATTTGTGACATAGATGATAAAGGATCACTTTCCTTAATTCTAACAGAGCTCATAATTCATTCTGATATTTATTAGACACTGATAAAAACTAACAAATGACATGATCAACCAAATAACAAAAGAATAAATACAACAAATGAACATGAAAAATTATTTGGATATAGAAATAAATGCAAACAATTGGATAACACTTTTGCTTAATAAGTTGACCTTGTCTTTATAACAACCAGTATTAAAAAGCCTTTAAAATATCAATAACTTTTGCTCCAAAAACTCCCGCTCTTGAAGTCTTACCAAAAAATGTTATAAGAGAATCAGAGGGGTATAAACAAATAATTTTTTAAAGGGGTGTTCAACTTAGTTGTTTTCATTTGTAATAATGTAGATCACTATAAACTTTAGTGCTCAAAAACAGAAATATATTTTAGTAAATTATGATCTATCCATAAATTGGAAAAAGGAAAAATAACACAAGGTGGGGGGAAAGAAAGCGGGGTGAGACCAATTGATAAAAAAAGCAGGAACCTATATAATAAAAGGCTAATATGCAAATCTACCAAACAGCAGAAGGACCTGTCACTATGATGTGCACTGACCACCAGGGGCAGACGCTCAATGCAGGAGCTGCCTCCTGGTGGTCAGTGCGCTCCCACAGGGGGAGCGCCTCTTAGCCAGAAGCCAGGCTCACAGCAGCGCTAAGGATCCCCCCCCCGAAAGCTCCTGGAATTCAAAAGGGTGCAGGCCATCTCACAAGACCTGCAAGACAAAGTGGCTTCTGGCCAGGAAACAAGAGCAGAATTGTCCCATTTCCCATGGATTTGGATGACGCTAATAATAAAACCCAACTGGAGAAGAACCACGCTGGGTCTAGAAGGAATCGCACCTGAGATGGCACCATATTTATTCTTTATCAAGGTCACTAGCCTCTCTTCATATCAAGTTGAAAACATCACCACCATCCAGGCACATATCACCTCCATTCCAGTAATGACTGTCGATTATTACTATCTCGGCCACCACTTTTGGATCACTGGGGCTGTCCCAGGTGCTGCACTAATTTCTTTGCACGTTATCTCCACAGAGAGAAATTCACCGCTGTCTTTATTGTTGAACAAAATGCTCTAGGCCAAGTCCCATCTTCAGAACTTCCAGCCAGGAGCGGGAACAAACAGATGCCCACTAGGAAGACAATGTTGGCGATGCTGGGTATTTTTAGCAGGATGCATTATTTAGATGGGTTAGGAAAGTATGGGACAGCGTGTGGGTGCTGTATGTATAGGGGTTATCAGCTGACTTGGGGAAAGGAAAATGTATTGAGAAAGAAGATACATACGCTAAGCCTTAAAGAAAAGTAACTTTAATCCAGTTTCTATAGAGGAAGAAACCTGGTTCCTGTTCTCTTTTTCCTTGAGCTCACGTCCAGTGCCATATGATAGCGTCACCTGGCAAAGGGGTGTGACAGAGGCTGCCTGGATTTGGCACCTCCTGCGCTCTTGTGGCTTTCCTTTCTCAATAAACCTTTCACAAAGGTCAGGCTTTGAAAGGCTGGCCTTTTCCTTGTTTGGTCTAAGTGCTTCTTTGCTTGGAAGAATGACGGAATGTCCTCGAGTGTCAACAAATAAGTGGTTTCAGTGAAGCTTTAGGGAATCCATTCCACTCAAGGCTGCTCGGTGGCGTGCCTGGGATTGGACTGGTTTTGTGTGAAACTAGTAAACAAACATGTAATTACTGGGCTGCCTGGGCCTCCACTCCTGATACCTGCAGGGCCACACAGGTGACGAGAGAGCAGGTAAACTGTCTTCACCTAAAACCAGGGGTCGGAGGCTCGGAACTGCACCTTCGATGGACAAAATTGCCAAGGCGCTGGTGTGGCAGAAGCCGGATTTGGAGGAAGGAGATCTTGGGAGCACTGGGGCAGCTGTAGCTGAGCTAGTTAAGACACATGAGCTTGGTCGGCAAACTGTGGCTCGAGAGCCACATGCGGCTCTTTGGCCCCTTGAGTGTGGCTCTTCCACAAAATACCACGGCCTGGGCGAGTCTATGTTGAAGAAGTGGCATTAGAAGAAGTTTAAGCTTAAAAAATTTGGCTCTCAAAAGAAATTTCAATCGTTGTACTGTTGATACTTGGCTCTGTTGACTAATGAGTTTGCCGACCACTGAGCTAGGTAAATATCTCCTGGGAAAAAGAAAAGGCAGGCCAGCCCCGAACGAAGACGATGAGTCGTAGATGCACTTTATTCTGGAGTGAATGGTATGAATACAGGCCATAATCTGAACCTAATTCATGAAACAGTGCCTGACAGTCCTGGCTATGTCCAGGGAAATGTATCAGCATGATTTGGTTATAGTTACCCCATATTGAACTGAGACAGGCTAGTAAGCCAGGACAAGCGGTGTAGAGAAACGGAGACAAGACAGTTAAACGGCCAAGCAGTTTATAGCCATCTAATAAATCGCAACATTCCACTGCCCCTCACCAAGGACACTTGAGAGTAATTGGTTTACACTTCTGCCCAAGCACAGAGTAATAACAGCTCACACTGCCCTACTCAGGGAGCTAGATAACAGGGAGCTAGATACCTGTTTGTGCCAACCATTTGTGCCAACCACACCCAAGGGCAGATGAAGTCAGGGGAATAAACCTCATTTTGCCAAGTCCCCATAAAGCTGATGCAGAGTCCATTGAGATCCTTCCCGAAGACCTCCCCTGAAATCCCTGCTGCTAGAAAACAGGTAATTAACCCTGAAGACAAAGACCCAGCCCGGCTCTTTGGAGCACATCCATGCCCTTCTTCCCTCTCAGGAGTGAGGGCATCTTTACTCTTCTCTCCTGAACTCCAAGGGTCCCCATGAGACTTGCAACCAGAGGAGCAACGGGCGGTGGCAGCTCGTCCCGGGCTAACCTCCGGAACCTGTGTCCAGGACTCCATTTCTCTGACTTCTCAGAGAGCTAACAGCCGCTCCACCCTGGCTCACTGGCTGCTGCTTCTATCCTAAGCCCTTCCTTTTCTTCCCAACGTTAGTAAACATACTGTCAAAATCACCTGGATTAGTATGGTGAAACCTTTCCTGCACAAAGACAAGAACCCATACGCCACCGGCTAGACCAAGGCAGACCCACTCCAGGCCCGGGCCCTTTCTGGTGACAGAATAAGTTCAGGGAGGTCTGTTCAGTTCTTTCTATTCCTTCCCCCTGCTGGTATTTGGGAGAGAAGAGTGCTTTTTTGGTGAAGCCAGGTCAAACAGTCCCTTCTTGGGAAGTGGCGGACTGATGTGCAAACCAAACAGACCCCTGGGCTCAGGTGCTCTGTTGCTTTGAGGAGAAAGGCTGGTCTCACCTGATGTGAAGAGAAACCCAGACACATGGTCTCCACACACATTGGGGAGTCACTTAACCGATGGTACCCAGGTTCCAAAGAGCAGCAGCCTGACTTTGAGACTTAATAGGATTAAGAAGGAAAAAAAAAAAAAGAAAGCCTGGCTCTCCCTCCTTCACATACATTGCATGTCATCAGCAAATCAGCAGGCAGGTTTTATGGGTTTGTGATTCACTTGAGACTTAAAATTCCAATAAAGATGATGTGGTGACATTTAAAAGCTTGGCTGAAACTAGAAACACGAGGAAGGCTGCAGGGGCTTTTGCTGGAGAGCACAGAAGATAATCTTAGCCGTTTCCCCAGGATGAGAAACAGAAGAGCTGCACGAGTGAGTGCTGAGCAGAGACTGAAATGAGGATTTAAACGCTACGTAGGTCCCAGCTATCCCACCTGTGGTTTGCCCACCACGCCCCTCCCCATAGAAGTCCTGGCTACGTGGGGGCTGGACCCGGGATGCTGGCAGGCAGCGTGGAGATGCCCAGTGAGCAAGTGCTCCTCGGCTTCCAGGTGAAATGCTGTTCTTGCCTCGCCTGGGTAGGAGGAAGGCCCCGAGGCATGGTCTCCCCTCCACCGGCATCTCCATATTTGATATCTGGGTAGGGGTTATGAGAGCCGTGGTCAGCAAACTGTGGCTCTTTGGCCCCTTGAGTGTGGCTCTTCCACAAAATACCATGGCCTGGGTGAGTCTATTTTGAAGAAGTGGTGTTAGAAGAAGTTTAAGTTTAAAAAATTTGGCTCTCAAAAGAAATTTCAATCATTGTACTGTGGATATTTGGCTCTGTTGACTAATGAGTTTGTCGACCACTGGATTAGAGGAAGACTGTTTGCTGCACTCTCCTTATCCCTTGCTGGTATGTTATGGGGTTACTAATAGAACAGCTGAGTAAGCGACACAAATCTTCCCACAGCGTGCACTCGGACTTTGCCATGGAGTGCGCTGACGATGGAGACGTTTCAGGATGATTCTTCAGGACAAAGGACCACTGGGCCTTGGGCATGGTAGAGGCTGTGGATGCTCAATGGTAGCACCTGCTATGGGAGAGAGGTGATGCTTCTGAGGTTGTTCTGGGCTGAACGGTGTCCCTCTGAAATGCACCCACCGAAGCTGTAACCCTCAGCGCCTCAGGAGGGGGCTGGGTTTGGAGAGAGAACCTTTAAAGAGGGGATTAGGCAAAAATGAGGCCCTTGGGGGCGGAAGGGCTAATCCAATGGGACTGGTGTCCCTGTCAGAGAGGTGACAAGGACACACCGGTGACACTCAGATGGAGGGGGGTGACCACGGGAAGGCTCAGCAAGAGGGCGGCCACGCGTAGGCCATGGAGAGAGGCCGAAGGAGAAACCAATCCTGCTGACACCTGGGTCTCGGACTTCTAGCCTCTGGAACTGTGGGAACAGACACTTCTGCGGCCTGAACCACCCAGCCTGGTGCTGTGTGATGGTGGCCCTGTCGTCTGTGGACAGTAATTCTGGTTGTGCCTTCAGAAAGATACAAGGCCACGTAATTAGATCACAAATGCTGGTACTTCAGGACAACTAGCCATGCTTCCTGGCAAATAATTAATCCCAAACTATCTAGGGTTCGATTTTAATTAAATAAGGTGCTGTGGGAGGTAAAACGGTGTTTAGGGGGCATACTTAAAAATTTGTAGCCGTTTGGGGAAAATCACATTTTTACATGAAAGAATAAGCAGCAATAAAAAAAAAAAAGAATAGATAGCACAGCCAGTGTGGCTCAGTGGTTGAGCATTACCCCTGAACCAGGAGGTCCCATTCAGGGCACATGCCAGATTGCAGACTCGAGCCCCAGTGGGGGTTGTGCAGGAGGCAGTCGATTGATGATGTTTCTCTTTCATCGATGCTTCTGTCTCTCTATCCCTCTCCCTCCCTCCCTGAAGTCAATAAAAAATATATTTTAAAAAATAGATAAGGATTGACTGAGGGGGAACAGAAAGTTGAGAGAGTTCAGAGGATGAGATGGTTTCAAGTTATGTTTCTTCACAGAAATGGATTCCCTGTAGAAAGCAGCACATCTTGTTATCAACTCATTTCCTTGTACGAAGAGACCAATTCAGGAAAACAATTTTATAAAATGAATTATAAATAAGCATTCCTATTGTAAACAAAGATTAGTGCAAGAGGTCGGGACCCCTTATCGGAGCGATATTTATATAATGATTTTAGATCTTTACCGGGAAGGACAATCCGAAGCTGGAGAAGTGTTCCTTTAAGAGCCAGCCTTACTTTGGTGGACTAGAGCCAAACAATTAATCCATTTTCCCCCCTAACAAAGAATAGGCTACTATATTCAACTGACGCAGTTAAGTCAGCCCCACACTGAGACCTGCCCTGGGAGAGTGTGGTTCCCAGGACCATTTCCAGGGCTCTGCATCCAAGCTGAGAGAAATTGGAACCAGGTGAATAATGAATCCGATCACACCCCAATACAAATGGTAAAAGTATGGGAAGATAAATACCGTGTAAATGGTGGGGTAAGGAAGATCACTAATGGCAGCAAGAAGCTAGTGGGTGTTTTTGTTTTTTTAAAATATATTTTTTATTGATTTCAGAGAGCAAGGGGGAGGGAAAGAGAATCATTGATCGGTTGCCTCCTGCCTGACTCCCACTGGGGATCTAGCACACAATCTGGGCATGTGCCCGATGACAGGGAATTGAACTGGGACCTCCTGGTTCATAGGTTGATGCTCAACCACTGAGCCCTGCCGTCCAGGCAATGGGGGGTAAAGGGGGGTGTTTTTAAACTAATACAAATGGTGCCTGCCTTTGGCACCACTATCTAACCGATCCCAGACTAGAAATCCACCTTTACGAGGATAAGGTAGGTCTTCAGGTCCCGGCGATCATTTTAGAGGCAGCTCTGCTAACATGCAGCTCGCCTATGCCCTTGGCGTGAGAACTTAATTCTTTAAAACCTAAGCTCTAGATTATCTACCTCACTGCTTTGCTAGTAAACTCTTTCACTTTAAGTTCTTAAAAAACCAACACGTTCCAGCTCAGATTTTCCCACCTGGAAAGGAGTTAGGAAGGGACAATGCTCTCAGAGTCACAGGATTCCTTGTGTTCTTTAATTTATGCTTCGAACTCATACTTTTCTGAATTTTTCCTCAATTTGGGTGTTTTAATTTGACAATCAGAAAAAAAAAAAAAAGCAATGAAACTATTAAAGACTGGAGTTAACCTTCCTGTTTTTGTGCAGGAGAAATGGCAGCTGTCGGTGGGGAAGAGCCTCAAAGTCAAAGCCCGGGGATTTGCAGGCATATCTGTGACAGATAATAAACAGACATCTACTGTCTACTGACCTCTTGTCTAAAAACTTTTAAAAATATATATATATATGTTTTATTGATTTTCCACAGAGAGGAAGGGAGACGGATAGAGAGCTAGAAACATTGATGAGAGAGAAACATCGACCAACTGCCTCCTGTACACCCCCTACCGGGGATGTGCCCGCAATCAAGATACATGCCCTTGACCGGAATCGAACCTGGGACCCTTCAGTCAGAAGACCGATGCTCTATCCACTGAGCCAAACCAGTTTCGGCATTGTCTAAAAACTTTTACGCTTGAAAGGTTATGAAAGTTTCTTAGAAACCCGGCACTTCATTTTTAAAAATAGTTTTATTGAGATACTAGGGGCCCAGTGCATGAATTTGTGCACCATGAAAAGGAACTGTGGGCCGTGAGGCTGCGGTGGGCCCAGGGGCAGATCTCAGCCCATCCTCTGCATCCCTGCCCAGCCTCGCCTTCTGCGGCCCGGTCCCGTCTGCCAGCAGCCCCGCTCCTGCCACTGCTGCTGCCATGTGCTGACGGCATGGAGTGATTGGGGCTGCCACCAGCAGCAGATGCTAGTGGGGCCATCACCGGCAGTTGGAGCAAGAGGCGGCTGCCAGCCCCGATCGCCCCTCAGGAGCAGTGGGAGGTGGAGAAGCCCTAAGGGGTGATAGGGGATGGCAGCCACCTCTTGCACCTGCTGATGGCCTCGATCGATCGGAGCTGGTGCTGGCAGCAGATGCGAGTGGTGGCTCTAGCACCAGCAGCAGGTACAAGTGCCAGGTGGGACTGTGTTGTATGAGAACAAAGAATTTTTAGTAATCATCAGAGGCTCACTCTGATGACAACGACTGGTGCCTCACCTTGGTCTGCTGCCCCGCTCATCTGCTCCACCATCCCAGCTTGGGATGCCTGCCATGTTCTGTGTGCGCGCCCCTTTGTGGTCAGCACACGTCATCGCAACCAGTTGTTTGGTTATTCTGTCTTTTGGGCTAGTTGCATATTAGGGTTTTCTATATGTATAGAATAATTCTCAAATCTTACCATTCACTCATTTAAAGTGTACAACTCAATGATGTTTAATATATTCACAGTTGTGCAACCGTCGCCACGATCAATTTCAGAACACATGCACCATCCCCACAAGAAATCCTGTACCCTTCAGCCACAAATTCCCGATTCCCCATTGTCCCCAGCTCTACACAATCACCAATCTGCTTTCTGTCTTTGCATTTGTCTATTCTGGGCCTTTCATATAAAATGGAATCCTACGATATGTGGCCCTTCCTGCCTGGCTTCTTTCACTTAGCAATGCTATTTCCAAGGTTCATCCATGTTGTATCACGTGCCATTCCTTCCTATGGCCATACAACAGTCTGTATCCCAGCCACCCGTCAACGGATATTGGAACTGTTTTCAGATGAATATTCGTGTAACAAGTTTCTGTGTGAACATGTGTTCACTTTCCTTGGAGTAGAACTTTTCTTCAAGGGGAGTTGCTGAGTAGCACAGAAAATTCTATGTTTAGCCTTTTAAGAAAATTCCAGACTACTTGCCGAAGTGGATGCACCATTTTACATTCCTAGCAGCAGGGTACAAGGTTCCAACTTGTCCACATCCTTGCCATCACTTGTTATTACACACCTTTTTAATTACAGCCCTTCTTGCGGGCGGCTGTCAGGAAGTGGTAAGTCTTTAAGAATTCTCTGCTTACAGAAGTCCTACAGGCAAACATCCACTCTTTCTTCACACGCATGCGCCGATTTGATATCTAGCTTCTCGGGCAGCAACAATCATCCCACCTATGTGCCAGCACAATTATTACCCCGATGTTTCAAAGCAATGCAGGTTCACAAAGGTTAGGAGGCTCTGAAGCTGAGATTCGAAGCCACAGCGTTCACCTATTCAGTGGCTGCTGTGTGCACACATACATGCACCAGGGACAACGTAGGTAAGGAAGTAACTGCACCTTCTGAAAATGAAAGCATCTCGTAATGCTGAATAAGATGCTGAAGGGACATGTCTTTGGGTTATATCAACAGATAACACGGTGCCTGTTGAGAGATTCAAGAACAGGGAAGTGATTTCTGTGGCCAGAGAGCAATTTAAAGGCGCATACACAGGAGACAAAGCCCTCACAATGCCACCTTGGGTGAATTATTGTCTTTATCACCCCACCTGGAAAGTGAGAGCATTCATTGTCCTAAGGGTGTGGTGGTAAGTAGCGTTGAAACATGTGCTGTTTACCTTTGCCTTTTGGTCCACGCACTCCAGAGAAGGAGGGCAGTTTCCCCTGAACTGCTGCATTCTCTGAGTGCGGCCAGAGAGGTCCTGAGGGTGTTGTGATTATTTTCCACTTTATATAAAATGGTGCCTTTCTTTTACTCCTTGTAGTTGAGGGCACATTACTTTGCAATAAAAACCATTTTGCGTTTTTGGCCACAACCACAAGCAATTCTGGAAATTAAACACTGTTAGTTAAAAGGTCCTTTCTAGAAATTCTGTGGCTCTGTATATTGCATCTCTATCCAGGCTCTTCCCAATTTTCAGCCTGGCATATGTGACTCCATCAAAGAAACTGAGCTTCTAAGCTCGTGGTCGGCAAACTACGGTTCTTTTTGGCCCCTTGAGTGTGGCTCTTCCACAAAATATCACGGCCTGGGCGAGTCGATTTTGAAGAAGTGGCGTTAGAAGAAGTTTAAGTTCAAAAAATTTGGCTCTCCAAAGAAATTTCAATCGTTGTACTGTTGACTAATGAGTTTGCCGACCACTGTTCTAAGCAATTAATAAGCATTGCTAAAGGCGGACTAAGTATATTTTTAGATATTTACCTCTAGCCCTGCTCTCCTGACACAGCTGCAGATCCTTCCGTTATTAGGGTATGTTTATTTTTTAATTAAATTTCTTGGCATGACATTGGTTAGTGGCATTATATAATCTTCAAGTGAACAATTGTGTAATACATCATCTATCTATTGCATTGGGTGCTCGCCACCCAAAGATGTTTTTATATTTTTACTTTTGTTGTTGTTATATTTTTTATCTATCATTTCCTGAAGAGAAACTACATACAAGTTCCCCCAACTTTAAAAATCTTAAAGAAAAGCAGCATTCTCTTTTGGTGGCCGGACGGAGTTAATTTGGAACTGAGAAATATAGACTCCATTATGGACTGTGCATTGTACAGCAGTTTGAGAAAAAGATCTCTTCTCAATCTGTACTTGTTTAAAGGTTTTATCCTCCACGGGGTGAGGGGTGGCTGAGGAAGGGGCGGGGCTAGGGGTGGGGTAGACGTGGATAAGACAGCATTTCCAGTTTTACCACTCTTAAAATTCTGTCCTAGGGTTGAAGTGCTCAGTGAAAAAAAGGAGCATTGTTTCTGAGAAGTGTATCAGGGAGCGGGGAGGAGGAAATGTAAGGAGGAAGATTTCTCAAGTTCATGAAGAGGCGCTTCTGTGACTGCCCTTGCTCTAAGCCCACTGTGGGTGCCCCCAGTCTGCCTGGATCGCGCCCCTCTGGGCCCGGCAGTGCAAGGGGACTGTGCTGATGCATCTTTAGTAAGTGACGGCACCGACCTTTGAAATCATTAAGCCTTGGTATTCTGATCTAAAAGGTGGAGTGAGTTCTTTTATAAGGAAATGGGGGGGGGGGGAGAAATCTGCCAAATGTTTATCAATTAATTTTGCTTTTTCATCCTCACCTGCGGATATTTATTTATTTATTTATTTATTTATTTATAGAGAGTGGAAGGGAGGTTGGGAGGAGGAGAAGAGAGAAACATAAGTGAGAGAGACACATCCACTGATTGCCTCTCACACGGGTCCTTAAAAGGCGCGAGGGGACGGAACCTGCCGCCTAGCTATGTGCCCTAGACTGGGGACTCCGACGGAGATCCTTTGGTGAGTGGGCCGATACTCTAACCACTGAACACACCGGCCAGGGCCATTCATCAACTATTTCTGAGTTCCTAAGTAT